>JAVDPK010002007.1:127499-177172 GCA_034780415.1 Cichlasoma orientale
ACACACACACACACACACACACACACACACACACACACACACACACACACACACACACACACACACACACAGTTTTAAGACATAGCATTCCTATTCTGCAGTTTCATCATACTACTGTGAGCACAAGCGGCTCTCAGTATGTGTGTGTGACGTGTGTGTGTACAGGGATTTGTTCTAATGCTGTTGAAACTGTTTAGTATTACGTGAAAATTACGGAATCTGCCTGACAGTCTATTGAAAGATATGGGGGGTGGAAAAGAAACACACTACAGATTAAAGAATACAGTACAATGAAGCTGAAGCAGGCTTTGGGGTGTTTTCCATTTGGCTGATATCCCGTTTTTTTTTTAAAACTGCATGGCACACAGGCGACACAGTAACACACATGGAACTGCGAAAGAGTATCCGAGAACACTTTATTGGCTAAAACTCCCCATGCTCGCTTGCAAGTTGACCAATCAGCTGCCAGAACCCCAAGAAGTTGAGCTCTTCATCATTGTTCTTGTCCAATGAGCTCATAAGTTGGTCAATGGCAGCAGGGTCGCCAGCATTCTGCGGGAAAACAGGAAATCACATGTATCCAATATTAAAAATAACCCTCACAGTCCGTGCTCGATGCAAAAAATTCGATTAACACTAGTCACGTGTATGGAGCGAGGAGTCAGGGGCAAGCGGACCGCACTGGCATGCACACCAGTTTAAAAAATTGATGCAGCATCAGCAGAAGTGGTTTGGCACAAGACTCTATTGACTCTGTCACCATCTAGTGGCCACTGCGATTATTTCAACTGTTCGTGCAAGAAGAAGCATGTGGAATTTTCCACAGTGGGGGTGAAGCAGAACTTTATCCTCTAAACATTTACAGGACAAGACAATCACAAAAAGACAAGAGTGAACTCTCTGAAGGGCAGCAACTCTTTTTTATTTATTTATTACAAACTCATTGTGTAACATTTAACCCGAAACATTAGAGAGCGAGTAACATCCTGTCCCAACATGAGATCATGTAACTGCTCATTTATGGTCAAGGCCACAGGCAGGCTGTTAAATGACTCAAAAGTACAGTAAGACTACAACTATTAAAGACAGCCCGCATAAATGACTAACACTTAATAACATGCTCATCCAGTGGTTGAGATCCAAACACGGCTCCCCCTTTAAGAAGTTACTTTGGTGACAAAAAAAAAACAAAACATTTTTTGAGCAAAGTGAATCTCGCTGATTATACTGTAATAATGTAACTGCAGGCAAATAATGCCTTTCAAACTGATGTCTAAATATGGTCCTATTATGGTTCTGGTCTTTTCATTTCAGCGCAGTCAGAGTATGAAAAGGGCCACTAGTTATTTTTCCAAATCTGCAGTATAAATCAGTATATTAACTGTTCATATGTATAGACTATATTGAACCAACTGTCAGTAACTGGATAAATATATCAGGAAATTTAATAGATACTACATAAAGCCCCCAGCCTGCTCTAATGTATTAGATCAATGAGTAAACTGCACAAATGAAATGAATACACAAGTAATGTGCACTGCTTTTCTTTGTAAACTTACCTTGACAAAGTTAGGGAGCTCTGAGGAGATTAGCCTGCAAAACTCATCTCTGCTCAGTGTGTCAGAGGAACCATCAGTGCCAGCGAAGGCCTTGAACCGGGACACCAGCGTGTTAACGGCCAACTCCATCACAAGCTGGAAAACAGAGAGAAGAAAAAGAGAGCTGATCAGAATAAGACATTTTCCCAAATATATCAAATATTGAAAAAAATTATGCACGATGAAGTTCAGCAGAATTCTAAACTAGAATTTGAGAAGGATTAAAAGATACTTGAAATTCACCAGATGCACATGTAGGTACTTGGTGAGGACACGAGTCGCTCTTCTCCGTTTGTAGCCTGCCTTTGATGGGTTAAGAAGATAAATCGTTGTAACTGGTAAACGTCTAATCCAAATTTCCAAAGAAACCGCAAACCTTTTTTTCCGTGACGTAACGGTGTTTTCAGATGCAAGCACAGCATGCGACCGGTCTTTGAAGAGGGATGGATTACTAGATGCTTCATTTCACTCAGGAAAAGCCCAGAGAGACTGAAAATTGGAGTTAGGAGAGGTTAATATTAACATTTGGCAATGCCTGTGGACATGGTGCTCAGTATTTTTTTTATCTTTTTTTGTGGGTCATCCCAGTGCACAGACAGTTGATTTCCTTTGCTTCGTGCGAGTATGAAAATGTGGGTAGAACGCTGCGGAGAGCAAAAAGTACAGCAGTACATCAGGTATATAATTATACTGTCTGTATATGGAAACTTTTGAATGAGGATGAGAATTAGGCACTTGGGTTTTACCTCATAAAGCTATTTTTATTTAAAGACTAAAGCTCTGACAGGATGTGCACAATTGGCATATTAGGGAGGCAGTTAGCACTAACAAGCACATTGACTTTATCATCCAAATATCCCCGCTTCTAGTTTTTGTTTCTCAGCTGTATGACACACACCCAAACACACACACATCTTTATTCCCTTATACTCGAAACAGCAGTATTTAGTTCTCCCCCTTCCATTCCCTTGGCCATCATTGAGGAAGGAGAGTGTGGCAACTAACTCAAAATAAATGGCTTAGCAAGGGGGCTGAAAATTGCTCCCCTACACACAGTCTTATAAAAGCAGCAGAGCTTTCAGTGCGGCAATGCTGCTAGTTGCCTTATGATTGATGTCTTGGGACTGCAGCTGCAGGTGTATCTCTGTCTGAGGACTTGTCTTAAAGTTCTCAATTGCTACTTATGTCCACAACACTAACATTTGGCCTTGAGACAAACATTGTAAACCTAAAAGTTTCACATGCTAAATATAAACTGAAATGACTGCCTTGGGATTGCAGGGCTTTGCCAACCACTCAAGTTACAGTTTGTGTCCACACTTGTAAAATGTAATGAATTCAGTAGGTGGGCAGCAAAGATTTAGTGTCACCAACTGACTATCTGACCAAATTTAAACAAACACTCTCACGATCTCCCCGCCTGTTACGGTGTAAAAGAATGACCTGAAATATGTTTTGCAGAAAATGATGTCACAGAGCAGCTTTCCTTTTAGCTGTTGGCTATAAAATTTCATGATTTAATCCATTTATCCTACAAGACACCAGTGTGAAATGTAGTCATAAATATTGAATAATTTATTGGCTTTGGTCCAAAAATGTGTTTAACATCACAGTGAAGGTCAAAATGAATATTTGTATGATATGTGAAGAAATTGACCTCTGCAGGGTCGTACAGGCACAATGCCCTGAACCACGGCTGTTTTTGACTGAGGTGTGGTGTGGAAAACTGCAACAACCAGCCAGGTCCAGATTCCACCTTCCAGTCTCAGAGAGAATGATTGACTGACAGACTGTGGCTGAATAACATGAAATCACAGTAGTCACCCATGTCTCCTACTCATGTTTGTTTCTGAGGGTGCATCAGCACAGTGATGTAGTGGTTGCACCGACCGTGTGGAGCCTGCATGTTCTCCCTGTGGCTTCCCACAGTCCAAATACATGCATGCTAACTGGTGGTTCTCAATTGTATTTAGGTGTGAATGTGAATGGTTGTAGGTAAGCCCTGTAACAGACTGACAACCTGTCCATGGTGCACCCCACCTCTCATTCCGTGACACTGAGATAGGGTCCAGCCCACACTTCCTGCAACCCTTAGCTGGACAAGCAGTTACAAAAAGGATGGATGGATGAATTATAGGAAGGGAGAATAAATAAAAGATCAACTTAAACTGACCATGGTATGTTGATTGCTGATCTCTCCAACACACAAATGCACTGTGTAAGTTGTACAGCAGGTTCCACCAGTTTTAGAGAAATGAATGGGACAATTGCTAAAGGGACAAACTACATTCAATAAATGTTCAATAAGAACGCTTTGTTCCTAACCTCGCAGAATTGTTGGTGTCAAAGTTCATCATGACAAGAAAAACAGCCTGAGTTCAATAAGACAAGTCTGATAAGACAAGGGTGGCGGTGGGGTGTGGTTTGATGGCTTGACTGCAGGAGGGACAGGTGGGTTAAGGACAGCACACCTGGCATGCAGCTACTAATCACGCTCTCTCTCCTTTACAATAGGTGGGGGCGCTGGAGGAGTGACACACAAGTGTAATGCAGCAAGAAGCTGGATGGGTGTGAAAAGGGAATGGAGCTCCAGCCGAGCAAAGTGTCACAACTGTTTGAGATTGTAAATAGTGTAAACAAAGCAGAGTGTGTGGCAAGAGCCCGTGGCTTATCTCTCATCACTATGGAGAACCTGTTACAACGAGCACACACTTCCAGAAAGTATTCTTTAACGCACCTGTTCTGTCTTTAAAGGAAGACAAAAATCAAGTATTCATCACAGAGAGGCATTAAATTTATTTTATTTTTATGCCAGTCACATGGGAAAACAACTGTCCTAACATTTAAAGTTCTCCGTGCTACCACACACTGTGCGGCAGCCACTGAAAAACAGTCTATGCTGCTAAAGGCCCTTAAATAACCTACATAAGTTTATCAGCATGTAAAGAGAAACAAAATTGCTTTCAAAAATGTTTTCTAAGTACCATCACCGACCACAAACGTTACATTCGTCACAAAACAATAACTTAAGGACATCTGCACAAGTTCTGCACCTGAAAAGCAATAAACATGCTCAACATGTCAATATCTCATGTGCCCATCAATGCATCTTCTCTAATATTAAACCTACAGCTATAAAATAAGTTAATTATACATTTGTAAATTTCAGCAAGTTCCTAAACACAATAATCATGTATGTACAAACAGAAATGTCATGAATACAGACCCTCACAAACTATTTTCAGCAGTCCATCATTTAGCCAGCCGCTCACGATAATCTGACATTAACAATCAGGCTTGAGTCATTAAAACCTGAAGATGGCACACTGGAGCTACCGGCCTGATCAGCAAATAAGCAGACTTCAACAGTGCACAGTGCCGTTTGCACAGAAAAGTATAGTGTTTGAATAAGACTACGCAGTATGTTTTAGAACTCTAAATCAAGCCAGCGTAATCTCTGGGATGCAGAAGGAGAATACAGCATTGTGCACAGAAAAGACTTTCACACCAACGGTTCACATTAGCTGCATGTGCTCGGTCCCAAATAAATAGCTCTATGCAGAATATTAGACTAAGCACACACACACAAAAATTAAAGTGATGCACATTCAAGCCCTTCCTATATGACAGTGTATTAAAGTGTGTGCATGTGTGGACCCCCCCGGGCCAAAAAACAAAACAAAAAAAGAAAACAATAGTGAATCACTTGGACAGCAGATGGAGGTAAAACACAAAAGGCCAGCCTGCAAAAAGCATGACAGGTTGATAAATGTATACTTTTAAGCCTTTGTGGTCCAATAAGAATTGTTCCCTTTGAGTAAACCCTCGTCCGCCCTGACTCCTTTTAGCCACTTTTGACAGATCCATCAATTCTATCATTTCATCAGCCACGTCCTTGTCCGCTCTCCTTCCTCCATTCCCCTTTGATTCTCTCCTCTCTCTCTCCAGCTCCTGGCATTGAAAACTTTTTCATGACTTCTCTCTCAAACTCCTCCATTTCATCCTCTATGGCACCATCTTCTTCCCCGTTCTCCTCCCCTTCCACCAGGTCTTCTAAAATATCGCCCAAATCTTCAACAAAATCTTGAAAGCTCATCTGATCATGAACAAAAACTCCATCCTTAAAAAACTCCGTAGACAGTTTTTTGAGCTCCTGTCTCTTGGAATTATCCACACCTGCCTGCTCTGCCTTAGCTAGATAGGTCTGGAGGACGGCCTCAAACTCAGATAAGGGGACAGGGAGCAGCCGCTCAGCCTCTGCACAGGACTCCAATGAGTTACACTGCTGTGGAGGTTTAGGACTGTGCTGGAGACGCTCTCTCTGCTGGACCCAGTACTCAGGCTGTCCTATGGAGGGTTTGCGGTGTGTGTGAGAGGGCTTTTGGTCTCCATATTGATGTTCTTCCTTATGGCCAAGATCACTTTTAAACTTGTCCACATCTTTGTTTTTCTGGGCATGCAATCTCTCTTTTTTCCAGTCTTCTTTCTGCTTCTTCTCGTTCCAGCCTCCTCTCTCTTTCCACTGTTCCTCTTTCGACTGTTCCCACTTCTTGTCCTTGCTCTTCCATTCCTTATCATGTTTTTGATGCTGACTCTTCCGCTCATATTCATTCCACTGCTTCCTGTCATCCTTCGACCTCTCTTTGCCGTGATTTTTGCCGTCTTCCCACTGTTTCCTTTCGCCCTTTTCTTTCCCTGCTTTACCCTGACGTTTGTCATTTTTATCCTTCCACTCTTTCTTCTCTCCTCTCTCTTTCCAGTCTTTATCTTCCCATTGCTCTTTGCCACTTTCTTTGAAGCCTTCTTTCAGCTTCTTCCATTCCTTTTGTCCTTTCTGTCTACCCTCATGATCTTTTCCTTCTTTCCAATTCTTGTTCTCCTCCTTACTTCTCCATTGTTTACCCTCATTCACTTTATCATGCTTTGCTTTTTTCCTGTCTACATCTTCATTCCGTTCTTTTTTCTCCCTCTTTTCTATCCACTCTCTTTTTCCTTCCCTATCTTTCCAATGCCTTCCTTCATCACCTCTGCTAGTCTTCTCTTTCTTCAAGTCTTTCTCCTTCCGTTGTTCCCCTTCGCTGTGCCTCTTTTGTCCACCTTCCTTATCTCGCTCCTTGTCAGACATTCCTTGCTCATGTTTTTCCCTCTTCCATTCTCTTTTACCACCATCTTTACGGTCCTTTTTCTCCCCCTCCATCCATGCAGCTTTTTTCCTTTCTTTCCCCTCTTTGTGTTCTCCAATGTCATATCCATCCCTCTTCAGATCCTTCTTTTTCTCCTTCAGGTCATCTCGTAGATTCTTTGTCTGTCTCTCTGTGGACCCAGCCATTTCCTGCCTGCTGTCCTCTGACTGACCAGGTGGGGGCAATGTAGTGAGCTTCTCAGATGCTTGAGTTGTTTGACTGCCTGCTGGAGCAATCACAAAAAGTCAAAGTAAAACATAAGTGTGTATTATATTTCAGGAACAGAAAAGAACAAAAATGATGAAACTACTCCCTAGCTTTCTCATAACTCATCCTTATAAATCTTCTACTCTCCTCCACATCCCCTCCCTTCTTCCTCCCTCACTCCCTTTGTACCTGAGGAGAGTTTTAATTCTGTCACAGTGGATCTCAGTGTTTCTAGTTCTTTCTGTAGGGCCGGGAATGACTCCAACTCTTTCTTCATCCTCTCATTCTCTTTCTGAAGGACAGGGAGAGATGCCGTCTCTGTCTTCAACCTACTGTTTTCTTTCTCCACCGCCTCCCACCTCAGCCGCTCCTTTGCTCCCTCTGCTGCCTGTCCCTGGGCTACTTTTAGCTCTTCTTTCTGTGCCTGCTTAAAGAAAAAGAACAGGAAAAGAGGGTCCTGTGAGAATGCTACACACTCACTGACACCTTTATGCACAGACACACATTTGTATAAATATATGTATTAATGTACACACAGAGGATAGATGAGGTGAGAGACAGAATGGAGTCATACCTGAAGTTGGGCCTGTAGCACAGAAATCTGCTCGTTCCCTTTGGCTAGCTTATTTAAAAACTCTGAATTCTCAGCATCTATCGGGGGTGGTGGAGCCTCTGGGTTAAGCCACTCCTGTCAACAAACAGAATAACACAATGGCAAGATATTAGAAGTCTTCTCATAATAATTATAGCTGGACCGAGAAGTCGAGACGTGGAGAAGAAAAACGATGTACGTGTTAATGAAACTGGAAAGAACAAGTAGCACAGCGGGTAGACAAGAGCACTAAGGATGCCAGTCTTGTGGGTGGATCTTAAAAAAAAAGATATCAAAGTTGAAATAGTGGTACTCATTGTACTGTAAAATTGATACTAAAATGCCATATTCATTATATATGGCATAAAGTTTAGAGTAGAAGGAACACAGACAATAGAGGGAGAACAGATATCAGACTGACCTGCTTTCCTGGTACCGCTGTATCTTTCAGATCTCTTGCACCATAGTCACTCTCTGCAATGCAAAGCTCAATTTCAATGTGCATAATAAATTAAAAAGAACATGCAAAAGTCATATTACTTTGCACATAATTTACTCAAGGTTTCTGACAGTGAAATAAAGCTCAGCTGAGCAGAAAAGCAACATTTGTAATAAATTTCATTACAAAGTCTGAAAGAAAGGGAACGTATATAGATTTCTTGGCAAAATCCTGTTCAAACCTTTACCTCATCCACATGTATTTGCTTTCAAATTATAATGTCAAAATCCGCTGACTGACTACAGAACACATGCCTCTAAAGCTAATATTTACAAAGTGGTGCCATCAAAGTAAGGTTTTCTTTTTACAAAAGCTAATAGTTACAATAATCATGACAAAACTCACATTTAAAAGCATGACAAGCTTTTAAAACCTTTCCCCCCACAAAGTACAAGATGCAAACCCTTTTTTCTGCATGCTCACCCACACATGCAAACGTGCTGTGGTCAATAAACATTTCATTCAGTGACTCACATGCACACAGAAAGAACCTACCCTCATCCAGATCCATGAAGATACCTGCAGGTATAGTACACCTCAGTCTCAGAGAACCCTTCATCTAGTCCAGTTACTTTTTATTCTCTTAGCTCACTTTAGCATCTCCAAATCCATCTAAAATATCTTTAAAAAAACCCAAAAAACTCTTTAGCATGCCTACCGGAGAAAAAGATGGTGCCAAGGCCTAACAGAATGAGAGCACCCAGGATGCACTTGTTCACAGAAAACCCACTGTCATCATCTCGCTGTGGCAGGTGAAATTCTTCAACTTCCTCTTCCTCCTCTCTTCTCCCAATCTGCTCCAGAGAGGCTAAAAGGGACCTTCTCTTCCTCAACTCTGGCTCTCCCTCCTCTCCGGCTTTCTCGGCCCTCTCCTCACCCGCTTCTGAATCCACAGAGGAGTCTGGTGCAGTGGCAGGAAACAGCATTAAAGTACATTTCAACCTATAATTATTTTACAGATTTCATTTATTTTACAGGAAAACCTCAAACTGTGAAAACACCCCAACAATACTCTAAATACGCAGTTGGTAATTTTCCAACTGATTCATTATTTTAAAAACAAAACTGCAGCACAACTCATTGTGTACAGATTTCTCTTCCCTTTATACAACTGATGTTAAATACCACTGCAGCTATGACACTGTAACTAGTGTGAGAAACACAGAAAGTAAAACTTGCTTCTTTATTGGCTCTGCCAGGAATGCTGGTTAATTTGCTCCACTGGCATTTTCTTGCATTTAAACCGCATAAATCAGGCTGGCTTTGAAACGAGAGAGAAATGAAACAACTGGGCTCCGTAAAGAACTCACTACTGCTGAACTCTACTTTTTAAACAGAAAGTTTATGAAAGGAGTGCAGAACAGAGTGAAAGAAGACTAATCTTTGATGCTGTAGCAGTACAAAGTACTGCAAACCAGAATGACTACACTGCAAAAAACTTAAGTGGTTCCTGTCCCTCTGAAGCCAATTTGCTTCTGCAGGGTGTCATGTAACTAAAAGTTTCTGTCACATCACGCTCCCTTCCCCATACAGAGCGCAGACTCTCCAGACAACCTCTTGGCCCAGATACTGAATAAGTCCATAACCAGGTGGTCCAAGTACATTTCAAGTACTACATATGATTTAGTCTCCAATGGTAGAAGAGAAAGGATACATGCCACTTAGTTACGCTTGCCATGTATATAGTGACATAAGCACAATAAAACATACACTGACGTTATTGTAATATTTAAGTAATAATGACCTGACTTGCCCTGTTCATACCTGCTTCTTTTCGCAAGTCGGTTTTTCTTGGATACAGATCTGGCTCATCCCCTTCTTGTTTTAGCTCCTCCCCATTTTGCAGATGCTGCATTCCTTCCTCACGCACAAACTCTGCCCCTCCAAGAGTCTCTGTGCTCAACAGTGAGGATGGAGGCTCGCCAGGGGAAGGAGTTACATGAGTGTAGGAGTCAGAGTATGAATCGGGGTCAGAGCTGCTCTGCGCTGGGCCCTCAGGTAGGCCCCCTGCCTGGCTGACTTCATCACTGCCATGGTTCAAGTTGCCAGAGACGTCCAAAGAGGAAGGAATGGGGTTATTCGTGACAGAAGCGGGCACAGAGGTGGGCTGATCGCCACTAGAGTCTCCACTTATATCGGCTGCTTTTTCTTTTGATACCTGGATTTAGAATAAGGTCATTATAAAAGAACAGTTGAAAGTTTTTGCACTTCCTGTATTTCAGCATTTTTGATTAAAACTCAGGCAATGCACTGCCTCTAAATACTACTAAAGTTACAGTTTTCCGCAAAAAAATAAAACAAAAATACATGTTTGGCCTTAAATAAAAGGTGTGAATGCCATTTAAATAGAAATAGTGTGTTGCGTTATCATTCACGGAAAGAATGCTATCTATAAGCTACAGCTGAAATGAGTCACTTTCTAAATATAAGGAGCAAATGAGAAAGATAACGTGGGAGCTGTGCTGCTATATGAAAAAAAGCAAATTCTGTCCAATTAGAATCGAGTGTTCTCTTCCAAGACACTATAAATAGTTTTAGCATGCATTCTTTGAGCATTCAAAAATTAGTAATCCCTTAAACCATGGGATTGTTAGAATATTCAAAAATAGCAGAATGCTTTCATTGGCCTATCAAGGCCACAGTCAGCTAAGCAGTGTAACAAATGGTACTTTTACAGAACAGAACATTGTATGTATTGCTGTCTTACTAGGTAGTTCACCACAGGGAGCCCTTCTGCAGACTCTGCACTATTTGAAGGCTGGTTGTTGTCCCCAGGACCTGGACCAAACAGACACAGGAGGGGTGCCATTTAGGGCAGCAATTCAACATTTTTCAATTGTGACTCCTTGAAGTGGAGCAATTCTCATTCGTGACACCAACACCTGCCCCCAGTGCGCACAGGCGGAACGGTTAGCAGTAGGGATGAGGTGTATTTTCCTCTATTTTACAGGTCGTTTTCTTTGATTAGAGTCATTTCTGGTTGCTTAGGTAATAATTTTGAAACTACCAGCTATTTTTGGAAAACTAATACACCAAGTGCAGAATCTTACAGAAAACCAGCAATATATTTCCAGCCAAAGGAAACAATTCTTGAGAAACTCTTGTAAAAAGTTGCATTTATACGTCACACCCAAACCATCATTTAAAAAGCAAACAAAAACTCTTGAAGCACCAGCTACACACACTGGTAGTATAAATGAAAAACATGCTTTTCTGAGCTTGGCACAGTGGTCTGCAGTAAAGATTCCTCATATATAGTAAAAGTATGTAAAGTATATTCAGAAATATTTTTCCCTCTTTATTTTTGCACACTAACAGAGAAAGAGAAAAGCTGATTTTTACCCTCAAAATATGCCAGCACTCCTTATAAGACAAATTAGCAGAAGAACAAAAAAGTGCAAGGAAAAAAAAAAAAGAAAAAAAAAGAAAGCAGGCCAAATTTCATTGTTAATGTGGATCAGGACATACGTCTTCCCATTCTCATGGAAAGCATCAAATGGACTGCTTTGCTTTTTAACTTACTTTTTAAGGCTTTCAAAAACCTTAATATAAACTTACAAACTGAATGTAAAGCAAAGAATGAACATTCAGTTTGCCACACTGGCGACAGTGTTAGCATTTACAGATACACTCAGGTCCTAATCCAGATATGTGGTTAAGAAAATAAATGGATGGAGGGATGTGAAGGCACCTGGTGCAGATGTCTGGCTTTTTTCATGGTACTCCGTCCCCATTGTCACAGGCCTCAGGGTTTCAGCTGCAGCTCCCTAAGAGAAAAAACAGACAGAACACATAATGTTGTGCAAAAGTCTTGAGCCACTCCTCATTTCTTAATATTTTGCAAGGAAAGTGGGCACTGCCATTTATTGAAACATGTGCAAACAAAAATGGAAACAGTGTATAAACTAGAGTTTGCACAATTCTAATGAACTTGGAGAAAGAAAAAAAAATCAATATTTTGGTATGACCACCTTTACACAGCCTACAACACAGCCTGAATTCTTGGGCAGCTTTTTTGTTATTTCTTTAAGTAGTTTTCATGACTAGTTCCCCAGACTTCCTGAAGGACATTTAAAGCTCTTCTTTGGATGCTGGCTGCCTTTTGTTCTGTTCTCTGTCAAGATGATCCCACACTGCTTCAATAATGTTGAGGTCCAGGCTCTGGGGAGGCCAATTTATGACTGATAATATTTCACAGCATGTTTCTCCAGATATGCTTTTATTGCACTGGCAGAGTGTTTGGGATCATTGTCGTGTTGATCTGAAACAAAAATTTCACATTTGGACTCATCCCTCCATAAGACCTGTTGTTGCTCATTTTCAGTCCAGTTCTTGTGTAATTTTGCATACTTCAGCCTTTTCTCCTCATTTCCCATTCTTCAAAATGGTTTCTTGACAGCATCCCTTCCACTGAGACCATTTCTGATGAGGCTTTGATAAACAGCAGATGGATCAGCTGATGAGCCAGATGCATCTCTCAGGTCTTTGCTGGATTTCTTTCCCATTTCTTAAAGACATGACTTTCAGATACGGTTCATGTGTAGTAGTTTTTTTTTAGGCTTCTTTTCTCCTCTGCTTGTCCAGTTTCCTCAATTTTTTTAAGACACACTGCACACCAAGCCGAGCTGTGCCATGTTTTGGGCTAGTAGCTCTTTATGAATCAACTTGTTGGTGCATTGAAGATTCAGAGTTAATCACGGTGGTTAGCACTGTTGCCTGGGTTCTAGTCCACCTTGGCCCGGACCTTTCTGTGTGGAGTTTGCATGCTATCCCCGTGTTTGCTTGAGTTTTCTCTGGTTTCCTCCCACAGTCCAAAGACATGCAGTTAGTGGGGTTAGGTTAATTATGGATTCTAAATTACCCATAGGTGTGAATGTGAATGGTTGTCTGTCTCTCTGTGTTAGCCCTGCGACAGGCTGGCGACCTGTTTACCCCACCTCTCGCCCTATGATAGCTGGGATAGGCTCCAGGCTTCATTTCCTGGATTCCAAGAAATGAGGGGTGGCTCAAGACTTTTGCACAGCACTGTCTTATCATTTAGATATTGTTGTTGGAACAATAATAGAAGCAACCAAAACATACAGGTTAACTTATTATTTCTAAGATTCAGTAAGAACTGAGCATCACCCTCTTTAATAGACCAGTGCCTCTTAAAAATAGTTTGCCCTCCTGAATATTAGCCACATCAGGACAACAAAAAGAGCACAGAACTTCATATTCAGGTGGCCAAAAGAAAATTAAAAGAAACCTGTATTTTTTTTATCTTTTGTGAAATAAACCATTTTCAATATGGTCATGCCCAGATCCTCTGTGTACGCCTTTATACAGAGTGATGATACCTCAGGAGTGAGGATGGTCCAGCTGTTGTTAGCACTGCCACTGCCAGACATGGCCCCCCGAGAGGCTTTGCGTGTCCCTCCTGCAACACAAGAATAACGTACAACAAAGTGCTGTGACGACTAAAGAAGAGTACGTGCATACACTCTGAATCAAAGCTGTGCATAATTTACAGTTTTACTTACTGAAGAGACAGCTAACAATATGCCACTAGCTCACAATTAGAGTAACACTGCGAGTACGGCAGTTTTAGGAAATTTACATTCATTGTTTACCCAACTTGAATACAAGCCTCTACTACTCAGCCTCACCCATTTTGGCAATAAAGGCCTGACTGTAATGTGTTATTGATGTCTTGTGTGTGTGTGTGTGTTTTGTATGCGAGCAGGAAGTCTAATTCCCTGGGAGCATTGAGTTCTTCATTAGTAGTTTGTGTGTGTTGCGGGCCTTTTGGCAACCCTGGCTTTTGACTAGCTGGGAAATGTTTTGGCCGAGACATGGGTAACTAAGGCCGTCATTAAAATGGGCTGTATATATCAAAGGTACTGGTACTAAACAGATGTCTACAAGCAACCACATTTAGAGTGTAGACTATCTGCTCACTGCTTTAGAATAACACTTTTTAAAGTAAGATAATTCATCTAACTGCCTCCACAGCAGCTGATAAAACTAATCTGTAAACATTTTAGTGTCACCCCCCAGTTAGGCACAAGTGTCAGGTATTAGATTTTTATAAAGCTTTTCCTTTCAAATTACACAAGACTGCGTTACAGTGAAGCATATTTATATGTATCCAGTCTAGTTTTGTATGAATGCAGAAAGAAGGAGGCACTTACGTTAATACCACACTGTCTGGGTAATGACACACTTCACTCCCCAAATTCAATTCTCTCCCAGCTCAGCTATTTAGGTCTCCTAATCGAGCGCCTCCCAAGAGAAGTCTACTGAATCTAGCCTAGGGCCCAAGGAGCATTGTGGAGCATATAGTGGAATGGTTTAAATAGATGCCAGCTAAATATAGCTACCATGAGATTGACTAGAGACAGAAAGAGGGAGCATACAGAAGATGGCCATGGGGAACAAAATAGAGGCAGCAATGTATTCTAAGGACAGCTTTAAAAGGATTATTTCACATGCGCCACAAAGCAGGCAACTTTTAAGAGGGGGGGGGGGTGGGGACATCCTTGTCTGATCTTATTCACTGATCTTTATCAGTAGCATTTCATTTAACCTGTAAACTCTAGCTGTGGGAGTCGGTGCAATGTCATAGCTTAATTCTGCACCCGTCTAACCTCTTTTTATCTCTTCCAACAGTAACGTGCATGTGCGTGTTTTCTTCCAGAGATTGGACTGTTAATCGTATTTTTTTATTTATTTATTTATTTTGGCAGCGTCTCTGTCTGTGCATGGAAAAATGACCATAAAAGGGCAAGAGGTAAACTCCAGGACTTTCCATGAGGACAGTCAATGTTGGGCTGTGAGCAAAAGCCAGCTTCTCACACAGCATCACCAGTAAAAACAAATCGCTCATATCACTATGCAAAGAAGGTCGGGGTTACAGTGAAGAAGCTCAAAACCTACGACAGGAAATGTCATATGGACAAAATAACACCTGTTTAAACTCGGAGATATCACTTAGTTCATGTGGCGAAGGCCAGTGTTGGTAGGATACGCCACTAAACGTTTCACAAGCTGAAAGTTGTTGGCATTAGCCATCAAAAACACAGTTTCCACTTCAACTATGTCAGCCGAGCAACCAGGAAAACGTGAAACGACTTCGGCGACACAGCGGAAGAAAAAAATAGAAAAGACGTCATTACTTTGTGATTTAAAACAATCAGGTCGTTCTTACCGTGGTCCGTCACTTCACTTCAGACTTCAGAGTACGCCACAGACACAAGGTGGTACTTCTTTGCGTCTTCCCATCCAACTTCACAACTTAGAACGAGCCTCCAGAACTTAATGAGCCACGCTCTTCTCGTCCAATCACAGAACGGGGTTTGCTCTGGTCCCGCCTCTCGTCCCTCAACTCATCCAATAGGAATTTGGCATCGCTTCAATTCAATGGGAAAGCTTTCGAGTTGATTGACATATGCAAGTGATGGAGGTTGTGTAAAATTAGTACTATTAGTCTGCTGCTGCTGTGTTACATACGTCTGATATTTTCAAATAACCACAGGTCTAGACACTGACATGACACAGGCTTGAGCTGATGGTTGCCATATTCCTTTTCATTGTTTTCACTGAATCTCCAGTTGAGCAATATTTGTATAGGATTTTTTTTATTAAAAAAGTGAGTAAAGTTCCATTATATGTAAGCAAAAACAGTTTCGTAGCTATATTCTTGACACCTAAGCTGAAAGCATTTTTCTCCACCTAAATGTGGCAGAATATCCTTATCATCAAATAATCAAAACAAACGGAGCAAAAATCCAAGAAAAATTTTTCTGTTCATGAGTTCCTTTATTCATCGCCACACTACTTTGTGTTGTACAGTGAACATCAGGTGAGCCACAGTCCTGGAAATCTCAGATCATCAGGGTCAAATTCAGAAAAGTCTAACCCAGTCCTGAAATAAAGTCCGCATCATCTTGAAACCTGCAGGTGAGTTTCCTTCAACCCCAAAACATCCTTCAATAGAGACACTGAAAAACAAAAAGTGATTAAGGGGTTAAGTGATTTTATGATTGACTAAATATATTTCTTATTCAGAATGCTTCTATTATTAAAACTATATTATTATTATTATTATAGAAAAATTAAATAGTATAAAGAGTGTAGTTTATATGCTGAGGTGGTAGGAATCATTTAAAACAAGAGTCATACCTGCCAATACTTTGCCAGCATCGCTCATCAAACACTCCATATCTGATGAAATAAAAGCTGGTTGAAATTACACTTTAGGAACCAATGGAGAAACAAGGAAAAATCAATGTTCTGCCACTTGATATACTCTTTTCTCTCAGTCTGTCAGTCCAGGATCTCTTTGATGCACCAGCAGCAGAGAAGGAAATAGAGGCATTCCTTAACTGACTGGATGAATCCATAGGCAAAGTTTCCACCCAGGAAGTTCTTGCCTCGTCCCAGGCCCATGGCCATGTCACGCAGGTGCTGTCCCAGAGAGGCGGCGGGCATGGCCTGGGGAAGAGGACGCTGGGGGTGCATGGCTCCAGAGAGAGGGAAGGAGTGACCAGACAAATGCAACAAGGAGGGCAGTCGATGAGAAGGAATGGAAGATGAGCCGCGACAAATAGAGTCAGACTGGACCCGTGCAACAGCTGAGGTCTGCTCCGTATTCCCGGCACGGTTCACTCCTCTACTTATAACCTCCTATACAAACTGCAAGCCCTCTCCACTCACATCTGGCTTTTTCTCGACTGTCCTCTGGTTTCAAACGTCCGCTGATCTATTAAAGACCTTGTTTACCTTTGCTGTACTCAGTTCCCCTGTGCTGAATGATGCCTCCCGCACCGACTCTGCTCTGAATAAGCCCCCGCTGTTCCAGCCAAAAACAAGAGAGTTCCAGCAGCTCCAATACACTCCCCACTACATCCCACTCTTTGTTCACAACAGTGTACAACAAATGCTCACATCTTCTCGTAGCGTGTGCTTTGTTTCACTCGCCATTGAAGCTTTTTGATATACTGGTACAGAGGGGGCCAACGCAGGGAATACACAGATATCACAGCCAAACTCACAGACAGATAAGTGATATATGTATTTATATATGCAATCTACATTTTCCGATACAGGTGTAAACAGACACGTTTCCCTAAAAACAAACAAAAAAAAAGGTATTAAAACAGAAACATATAAAGTAAAAATCATTATCTGTGCACGCTATTTCAAAGTAACCTTTGGCTTTTAAAAACACAAACTAAAAAAGTACAACAGCATCATCAACATTACCACCATCACCAACAACAAACAACTGAATTTCTGAAAGGACTTTCATGCAACAAAGGCAACTGTGATGCACAATAACACAGAACCAGTTCACTAATGATAAAGAACATCAAGTAAGCCTGTTCCAGCGCACACACATACAACAGGCACGCACAGTAATGGCAGAACTTCTCTGTGGTTTTCCGATTTCTGGTCAGCATAAAGCTGAACATGCAGAGTGTGAGTGTAGGACTGACCCTGTGGTCACCCGGGTATTTGTGTGTGTGTGTGTGCACATATGCTCTATAACATGCCAGCCCACTTAAAAAGTCTGAAGACCAACAGATAGTTAAGGTTTAGGTAAAAAAAAAAATCCCTTCTCATATTTGACGATTTTGGCTTCGGCCTCTTTGACGTGTTCAAATTCATAATGAGCTACCTCCGCGCTGTGGGTTCTGGCTCTGTGTTATTTATCAAAGAATTCATTAAATATACAACAATGGAAACAATAATCTATTACTAAGTTTATCAGTCAAAAATTTATGTTATTTACAGATGACCAGGAAACAACCCCCACCCCCTCCGCCCGAATGGTGACATCAAGTATCTGTGAATTGAACGCGAGAACGTGCATCAGAGGAGATTGCCATCACTGGATCTGTTTGTGTGTGTCTACCGGAGTGTCGTTTTTGCAAAGTCTTTGATAAACTGAGAGACTGTGTTTTTTTTTTGTAAGATTCTCCTGTAGTTGACTACATTTGAATTAAGTACATAAGGTGACTGCATTGAAGTGACGTGACTGCATTGAAGAAACAAGGCACAATCAAAAAGATACTAGAAAAAAAAACACACACACACACATCATGAACTGAGGGAGGAGGAAAACCGTAAACAACAATGAGAACTTCTCCCTCCCGATTCCTCGAAAGTCTGTGAAAACAGCACGCAGAGGAGCAACTTTTGGCTGAACATTTCATCACTAGCAATATCCATCTGCCCGGGAGCATAGAAGGTTTTTAAAAAAGGACATTATTCTCTCAAAAAAAAAAAAAAGAACCATCAAAGTACACAAAAATTACATAACCAGTTATCATGACATAATTTGCATTATTTTTGCAGAGGGAAATTCATTGCTTAGACTGTTCAACACTTCTCAAAAGGGTCTCCAATTAACTGCTCTTTTCAATTACTCTCTAAAGATATAACCCATAGATTGTCAATGCAAACGTATACTAAAGGTGTTTAATGTAAACCAATATCTCAACAAACACCTCTCAAAACGTACTAATTATTGTGTTGTGGGTGACACTTATGTATTTTTTTTTTTTAAATCTCCTTTTTTGTCCCCTACACACACACACAATCATTCCTCTCCACTCTAAATCAGGCCCATTTCAATATGCATTTCTTTCTACGTGAATTAGCTCCAGTGCCGTAAGCACACAAGACGGATAAGAGTTGATAATATTCATGGCTTCCTTTTCTGCCGGTAGCAACCAAGTTCGTGTTCTTTGGCATGGCAGGCGGTGTGGACTCAGTTGTGTACGTCCGTGTTTGCAAAAGGGATTGGGAGGATACAGCTGTTTTGATCCTACTCAGAATGTCCTTTGAGTGATGAGAGTCAAGATAACAGACAGAAATACAAGAAAAGGATATACAGTATATGATGGTCATTGGCATAGCAGTCCTAGATTTGCATACAGGCTTTCCTCCATGGGGTCAAAGTTTAAAAGTCCTTAAAAGGGGAGAGGTTGGGGTTAGGGGTGGTCCTCCCGATGAGATTGGAAACAAACTTGTACGCCGGTGCGCATATTCTCCAGCCAAATTATTTCAGACTCAGGTTTGCTGTGAGAGTTTGTGTTTGAGCCTGGTTCAGTCTCTGAAACAAAGAACTCTTGCCATCCAGTTTGTGTTTTATCTAAAATGCTCCAGCAACAGTCTGAGGAGGATTCCACCCCATAGGAATAAAAAAGCACATGCAGTACTGAAGATCTCCCTCCGTTCAAGTTCCTTTCCACACTCTTCAGTCCTGTCATTTCAGTACATTATTCCATATGATATTGTTTCCTTTTTTTTTTAATAATCTCACGTAAAGATTTTTTTTTCTTAGAAAAAAAAAATTGCATTTGTTTTCTGCCCCATTCTGTAATTTCCAAAGGGCTCCTCCCTGGTTCACAGTAGGCTGAGAAATTGCAGCAGTGCTTCTCCGCTTTGGAGGAATGAGCCTGATAGTCGGCGATGTTAATCAAGGAGCCGCAGATCACAGTTTGGACAGGAAATATAGCAACAGCAGCAAGTGAGTGATTTTGCAGAGAAACTGGTGATATTTTTTCTTTTTTTTGGCTTTCTTTGCTATGTGTGTGCTCATGTATTCTTGTGTGTTAGGTGTAGTGTTGCTGTGGGCATTAAAGGAAATGTGTGTGTGTGTGTGATGTACAGAAGTAGGAGTGTATGTTTTTGGTGGAGTATTTCATTGGTGTGTGTAAGGTCAGGCCCTGCGCTCTACTGGCTGTTGCAGACACACTTCACTCCCAGCTGACACAATGGGAAGTCTGTTGTCCATGTGGTAACTGATCAGGTGACTGACACTCCCAAACCGATGATCTTTTGTACGGACCTAAAAGGAGAACAAATACAATATAAGTTTTGATATCTACACACCAACACAACCCTCCAATTTGAAATCTCTGTTATCAATTTGATCCCCTTTTCCCTTACTGACGTACCACTCCTTCTGGGTCAACTAGCAGCAGGTGTTTGGGCTGACCACCCTGCTGTCCCGTGAGGACATACTGCCCAGGCGTTGTCCCAGACTCGCGCACCAGGAAGTCTCCATCTCGGGTCAACAGTTTCTCCGCTTCCCTGCGACTTAAGCTCCCATGGAACCAAATTTCAGACTGTAACTGCTGCACCATAGAGGGCACTACTGTCACTGAGATTGGACCTCCGTGCCCAGAAACCCCCAGGGCATCATCAAGCGGCTCTTGAAAAATGAACACACATAAATTTGTTTTTTTGTATTTCTCTGTGGATAACATGTAGTCCTGGAGCATCCTGTAATACTGCCTGCATTTCTACAAGAACAGTGAATTAGGGGGCCATTTCCAAGTGAACCACACTGACTCTGACAGATGCTGCACGGTTGTGGACGTTGCCGTTAATGTGAAAAGCTTTATGTAGTCAATCAATAATGTTATATAAATTACCCCTGTAATGGACAAAGACACTCTAATTTCCTTATCTTCCTCCGAGGCTGACTTCTGTGGACTGCTCCACTGCCAATTAGCATCAGTCATATGGAATGTAAAGTCCAACCCACATTACTCATTTCCCAAGCAAATGATTAACATTTTTTTCTTTTCACATGGAAAAGAAATGCTGATTGCCATTGTCAGTAATTTTGGTCATCTTGATTACAACCCACACACATCACAAATTACCTTTCTTCTTTAGTTTCCCCACAAGCTAGCCATCTGCACTGCAGTCCATTTGGACTAAATTCATCGAGCAGATTCCCACCTTAAAAACACACAAAGACACTCACTCATGTCAAAAGCATCTCTGTGAGCGTTTCCATTTGCTGCAGCTGGGAGACGAGGTTTATCTACATTGACGTACGAAGGGTCATCAAACATCTCCCGGCCTCCTTCTTTGGCACCCACTAAGAAAAGCAAAATAAATAAAATGAACAAAAATGACACAAACACAGGAAGAACTCTGGCACATCCTCTAATTTCCCTGCATTTCCAAACATTTTATCCAGACAAAACAAGACGAAAACGGGAAAAATAAAAGACGAGAAATGAGAGAAAGTGTGACTGATTCCTCACGAATGAACAATGACTCGTATAAAGAAATATGTTGCTAACCAAGAAAGATGCAAGAAAAAACAAACAAACAAAAAGAAAAATTCACTCTCCATTTTGCACATGAATAATATCCAAAGTCCAAAAAGATGCACACATGCAGGCAGAGCTCACCTGGTAGGGGTGGCAGAGGCTGTTTATGAATGTCATTCTGACCTGGCTGTCCATAAGGCTGCAAACACAGAGGCGTACAAACAAATAATCAGCGACTGCGACATGCCGGCATCCTCAAAAAAAAAAAAAATTCTTTGGCTAGTAAAATGATTACAAAGGTCGATGTTTATGTGCATATAGCAAACAGGGCAATTACAGCAGCATTGTTGTTGCCTTCTAGAGTGTTTCCACTCTTGCTACCATACTTGAGTTTGAGTCCAGACCATTTGAGAAGTGAACAGGTGCGTTTCTTTGCAGTTGGACTTGAGTCCAGATAGTAGACTGTATATAAAGGATGGATGGATGAAGCCATTGTTAAGCAAATTAAACCTGTAGCCATTAAAGTCAAGTTAGCAATGGCCAAAATGCCAAACTAATGCACAGATCACAGTGTCTGCATTATATATATTTATATATCTTCTTTTATGTGTAGTCTATGGTCCAGATTTGTCATACACAGGCCTGGTATGCATCAGGTGACATCAAAATTCCTCAACTTTTTAACTAGATAATTACACAAATGCATTAAAAATCAATTAGAGACAAGTCATAAATATTTTGAAGTGTGCCGAGTGTGTGCCAGCAGCTACTCCATTATAGTACTCCATTATAAAGGTGTGCATACAAATATTACATGGATGGTGATGCAATAATCCTTGGGAATGGCGCAGATAAATAGTTACTAATCTCAAAGCACTTCATTTAATCTGGTCTAAAGTGAGCATTTCTTAAACACATGTAATCATCAGATTTTTTTTAAACAGTACTGCTAGTATTTGGATGTGCACGTCTTCTTCCTTTTGTGTTAATATGTATTTTTCTCACCAGTGTGGCCCCAGGCCGGGTCCTCATGTCAACCAGTCCACCAGGGGGAGGCTGTTTTCCAGGGAAATTATTATAGTACGGGACATCAGGAAGTGGAGCAGCCTCATCATCCTCTTCCTCCCATGCAGAGCCATCAAATGGAGCCATTCTGTGAGAGAGAACAGACACAAAAACAAATTACAGGAGACAATATGCAAACACAAGTTCTTGTTTTGGGCCCATGTGAGTGACATTTACCTGTCATGAGGCGTAACCAGTTTGGGAGGGTTCTTTAGATACTGTTTAAAACGCAGCTCGAAGGCCTGACCAATGGTGCTGATTACTTCCTGGGCTAAACCCTCTGAACACTCCAAGATATGACATGCTGCAATAAGGAGGTGCAAAAAGCTGATGAGAAGGCTGCAGCAACATGCCCTCGAAGGAAACATGCTCCAACAGACGAATACATTCAGGCAGAATACAAAAGTTTGCGTGCATGTGCATTTTCAGTGCATTTGGTGAAAGGCACTAGTTTCGACTCAAAGAATCACACGAGGAATACGATTTTTTTTTTTTTTATAATGTACTGAATGTTAGAACTTTAATGTAAATAATCTAGCCGAAAGATTTTCATATTCAGTATGAAACTGAGAAGTGTTTTTTCAGCTTGGAAAGCTGAGCCACACGTTACCATATTTAGCTCACAACCTGTGTAACATTTAATATGAATTTAGATGAATTAACTTTACATATTAATGAAAATGCTTGGTTATATTTGCTGAAAGTAGAAATCCTTAAACTAGTTTCACAGTGCAATAAAAAGAGACTACTGAAAGTCACATTTCAAAGGATCATTTTATCTATACTGGCTGCTGCTACCTTGCTGGGGCTCTCATTTTGCTGTTTGTGCTTACCTCTCTGGTTGACTGGATCTTTGGCCACATATGCTACGTACTCAGCTGTATCCTGAGGGAGACAGACAAGGAAGACAGTCAGAAAGGGAAAAATCAATAGGAGAGAAAAGTGAAGGGCAGGTTTAGGACAGAAAAGCTAAGAAGAAAGAGATAAAGCGAAGGCTTTGGTGTTTAAGTCGTAGCAGAAGTTAAAAACACATACAGAGCGTAAAAAAAAAAAATGATAGGGAGTAAAGAGATAAGGTTTGGAAAGAGGGGACTGCAATCCCGGCAATCCGGTGATGCTGCAATAAAGTCAGTGGTATTCATAGCAATAGACAATGACAGAAGGCAAGGAGGAAGAGCATGCTGGCTGAAGAAAGATGGAAAAAGGCCAGAGTGAGATTTCAGCTGAGAAACAGGGTTTGGCTGACTCACTGGGTCTCCTCCAGAGGCGAAAGAGATGGACTGCATGTGATGATTGGCGATTATCTGTGGAGAGAGAGAGAAAGAGAGAGAGAGAGGGAAAGAGTGAGAGGGAGAAAGAAGGAGAAGGAGAGCACGTGGGTGACATGAAGTATGTGGGAAGTGAAATGAAAGCATGTGGATGAAGAGACAAATGTAGAATCATTACTGAGAAAAGTGCTTTTTCCTCCATTGAGCACCATCAACTGCAGCTGAGATAAAAACTAAGTAGGCACAATGGATGGAACACCTTTTTAACAGTCTGCAACAACCACCCATGTTGGATCAATAACAACATCAACACTTGCTAATGCTTCAAGCACAACGTGTGGTCTGTATCGGAGTCCTTAATTGTGAATCGGTATATGTTCTGCATGACATGTTTCTTTGTGCTAATGTGAATGCACTACACTACTGTATACCATCTCCCCAAAGATAAACATCGTGCAGCAGCTATTAACTCATTAGAGGTCTAAGAGGAGGATCACATCCTGCCTTGTGGTAAAGTAGGAATGAAGACAATGGTTAAGAGGGATTTGTGCAGCATCCAGAGTAAATGAGACAAACAATGAGAAGCAGGTCTAAATATATCCGGGCATCTCCTGAATATTCCAGGAGGTCACAATACATAATACATATGGAAAATTACAGGGAAAATTCCTATTTTGAAAAAATGGGGTTTATATCACTGAGGTCCAACGGTCTTTAAAATTGTAGCTAACTAAACCTGAGGATGAAAGCAGTGGGAATAATTACAACGCAACTTTTAAAATACACACTCACAACATTTATAATTCATTAAATGATGAATCCATGGACGGGGCTTTAAAAGTAAGAAAATTTCATAAAATCCCTCAAGCAAAGCGATTCCCAGGCTTACTCTTCTTCAGTAAACTCCACAGGCTAGGTGCACTCTGGATACCTGAAAACATGCACCTTGCTTACAACAGAGAGCTCAGACAATCAAGTGTATCTCTGAACCAAAGTGAGATTACCGGCTTTCAAGGGCTACGAAATGAAACACCTGCATAGAGTTTGAGAAAGCAGCAGCTTGAGGAAGGAGATGGTTTCTGCCTAACCTGTTTGCAGTCAGAGGCCAACAGATTGAGGCTGCTGGTCGAGATGGTGAGGCTGATTGTCATGCCTGCAAACTGCAAGTTACTCTTTCCCAGGATGGACGTTAGACAGCGAGAGGAAGGCTGCAAAGGAGAGAAAGCAGTCTGAGTAATAATCAAATCAAGGTGCCCAAACCAAAAGAAATAGGACATGTTTTTTTTCAACAAGGCATGATAGTCGACTGAGTGCTTCCTGCCTCGGCATGAGTATGTGGACGTTTGTGTGGAAATGCCTGCGTGTGTGGGAGTGGGAGAACAGCTGCAATTGTGAAAGTGATCCTGTCTCCAAGGCCAACTGTGACCAATTGGGAATAGACAGGACAGTTCACATACTGTAGGCTGGGCCAAAAGCATCACACAGACCATACCAGCACTACTGCGCCAGCATTATTGTGCCAGCACGTTTATCCCAATCCTCCTACTGTTCTCATGGCTTTCATCCATATTTGCTCCAAAATGTTTAGAGTGAGCAGTGAGAAAAGCAGCGACCGGACAGGAAGCACATGCTCGGCCACATTAACCTCACTCCTGCCAAATCAGAGAGACTAGACTAGTTTAATCTATTCCAGTTTATATCCTATAACTGTATTTTGTCTGGTGTGCTATACTGTCAGGCATTCCTCGGTCAAACCCTGCTATGGAGGCAGGCAGCTGAATTTAGCCACCTGTTTTATGGACTGCTTGGGTGGATGTTTTTAGGTTTACAGGAATACTGTGCAGAGACACTCGCAGTCTTTATAACAGCAGACTGGCGGCTGTGTCTGCTAATCTGTAGTGCTCCTTTGGCCTGACGCTGGCTCCACACAAGCTTCTAATCCACCTCTCCAGCCTCCCTTGTGACAACAGGGAGGGAAAAGAGAGATCAGAGAGTGATTGGTAATTACCTGCGAGTAGCCGGCTAACCACAGAAGTGTACAATCAGCCTAAATCAAGATTTGTGTGTGTTTGTGTGCATGTGTGTACTTGTACAACTATCTTTGTGGGAACCACTGAGTTTTAGACCACTGGAGTGAGGACATTTTTGGAAAGTGGGGACATTTTGGTTGGTGCTGACTAAGGGCTGTTTGTGTTAAGGTAAAGGTTATAATTAGGTTTAGACTAGGGCTAGGCTCTTCTGTGAAGCTAAAGAGGCAAGTAATGCCATAGCCATACAAACGTTCATGTGTATGCAGTCCAGGTAATACTCATGTTGTGGGGACCTAAATCTAAAAGGCACATTATGGGGACAAAAGCGAGTGCAAATGTTAAGATAAATGCTTGTTTTACAGGAAGTGTAAGGTTAGGTTTAGGATTAATGTAATAATAAATAGTAAAGTCTCCAGGAAATTAATGTAATGTCCTCTAAAGTCATGCATACATGGCTCTGTGTGCATGTGTGTGTGTACATGAGACTAAACAGCCCACTGACCACAGGGTGGGCAATGGAGCTAAATCTAGCTCTTATCCAGAAAACCCTTCCCAATGCTGTCCACTTAAGTCTCATAAATAAATAATGCTCTGTAAGGGTGTGTGCTGCCATATGTAGTGTGTACCTTTCTCCTGCGGGCTCCTTTGGCACCAGGTACTGCCTCACACACCACAGAGATAGCTTCCCTGAAAAATTAAAAACATGCATGTTTGCAAGTGGCATGTCATTAACCCAAACACCTTCCCAGATTCACATTTATGGGGATTAAATTAGATCTGGCAGCGGGTGATAGAATTTATCGTCCCTGGCGACTGGGCTCGTCTTTGCCACGGAGACAAACATCATTGAGCAAACCAGACGGAAACCACCAGGATTCCAGAACATTCTAATTTAGGGGCTCTGAGAGAGGCAGGCGCACACATGCAAACACACACACATGAGCAGATGCAGTCAGACACTAGCACAGAAAGAAACAAGCCCCGCCAGCAAAATAGAGCGGAAGCGGGACAGAAAGCGAGCAAGCAGGCAAAGAAATAAATGCGAGGTGAGTGGTGTATGTGTGAACGGCCAACATTTTTCAGAGTCTAACCACACTTTCAACATCTCGCCCCCTCAGAAACTAAAGAGAAATGAAATGAGAGAAAGGTCAAGCCACCAGCATATAGGCTGTGTGTAATCTCACCTCGTGACCTGAGTTCTGGTGTTGAAGTCCAGCGCTCGCATTGATTGTAGCACCTCCACGCATCCCATGTACTGCCCAGGAAACAGGAAGGCAACACATTAACATCAGACATTTCCTACATCCTGGTCCCATTGGACCAGTGGGACACAACAGAGGAAGAAAGCAGTGGTATCCTTTCCTCATTTCTGAGTCAGTTTCTAAAAATGTAGGGATGCATATGTACAGAAACTGCTGGGCAAGAATGATGTGTGACTATGTATTTGAGTTAGAGGTTTACTGAGAATGTGCAACTCACTTACCCGTACAGTGTAGGAAACACCGGTGGTGCTGACCAGATTATCGGAGTGCAGCCAGCCACGGGTGGGCTTGTTGACAAAGGAGCCATGGCGCGTCCACTCATCTCCTCCCAGCTGCCCTCCTTCCACCCGTGCCCTCCTAGACACCCCGCCCAGCCGGTTCATGTCCTGCAGAGGAGGTCGGGGAGGGGGAGAAGGAGCAGTTAAAAGGGAAATGGGGTGATGAAGTGGTGGGGAGGAGCTAGAGTTGCTCCTGTCATCCCCAGAGGACTCAACAGGCGCCTGAGGTGCCTGAGGTGGCTGCGACCTGCTTGAGGCCTTGAGTCCCGGGAGAAGAGTAGCTGAGACACCCAGACGAAGGGATCCCATCCTGGGGAAGAAGGAGCAGAGGGTGGTGGGGCTGTTCTCAGCTGGGTGGGGAGAGGAGGGGGGCAAAATGGGAGTGAGAGAGGAGGAAGAGAGAGAGGAAGGTAAGCCAGGGGAGGGAGTGAGAGGGGTGGCAGGACTGGAAGGAGGAAACGAAGATGGATTGGAGTTTGTTTCGTCAGTTGAACTCAGCGATTCACTCCGAAAGTGGGTGTACTTTGTTTTCGGAACAAGCTCCATAATGAAGCTGCAGTGTCAGTTTTTATATCCGTGCAAGTCCACACAGGCGCTAGTGATTCAAAGTCTCTTTGTCTCAGTATTCAAAGTTTTTCTCTAAAAGGACACACAGCCATCTGTCTGTCTCGGCCAGCGCAAGAGCTGCATCCATCTGTCTGCTTGTCTGTCCTCCACTGGTTACCAGGCAGCCAAAACCCAACTGCTTTAAAAACGGCTTCATCCACAATGAAAGCAGTATGAGGAAAAGCACGGAGGAAAAGCGGGGTGTCCCAGTTACTGGTAAAATGCAGACAAAAAAAGTTCTTTAGTGCACCAGTGGAGCTCATGTTGTCATGAGTTCGTTTTTAAATTTACTTGAGTGTTTTCTGAGTTCCCAGGAACTGATGGATATGTTCTTAGCTGTCCACACAGTGTTCCTCTTGGTGTTTTGCAATAATGTAAAACAATATCTGTGAGTCCCAACTCAATAGCCTCTGAGTGAGGCCCAGTAATTCAGCTGTCACCAGCACCATGAAGAATCAGCACAAGTGATTGTCTCTGTGAACACACACCCCCCCGTGTGTGTCTCACTGCTCTGAGGGGTGCGCACTTCTACGTGATGTGTCTACATGCGTGAAGCAGTATAACCCTCGCCTGCCTACAATGCTTCTTTGATTATCTGTGTATATTTGTGTTGGCATGTGCTTGTTGCGTGCGTGCGTGTGTGAAGCAGCTCCCCTTGGCAGCTCTATCCTGCTTGACATGGGCCCATAAAAATCCTATTAGCAGCCAGCGAGGGGATTGCAAGGAGGGCCGTGCACGCTAACGCGTCAGCAACGCACACACAATACACAGCCTCAACTGGTCGATACGACAGCAAGCACCTGCAGAGCTCAATGAAGCCCAGAACTGCTAAAGAAGAGAGAGGAGGCTTACTGATGTATGGCTAGTCTCCAACTCTTGGTAGCGGCACACTTTCTTTAACGCCTACTTTTTACTCCCTCTCTCTCTTCCTCCAAATGCTTTCATGTCCTCTCTGAATGGCCCTCGCTCTCTCTCTCCCTGCGTCTCCTTCTTCTTCTTCTCTTTTCTTCCAGATTACTTCTGGCTCAGACCCCTTCCCTTTCTCTGAGCTCTTTCCTCCCTTCTCTCTGTCTCCTCTCTTATCCTGGAAGTCTTCTCTCTTCCTCCACACAATGTACTCCGCCAACCGCTGTTTCTCCAACGCCTCCGCCCTCTCCCGCGCCACCACTTCCTCTCTTCTCTTCCAGATGATCTCTCGCTCCCCCTCTCCCCCTCCCTCGTCTGCTCGCCCGTTCTCCAGGCTGTCCTGTTTAACAGTCCCTCAGCCAAACAAAAAATATATATATTAATAGTGAGCCCTGTCTTTCTGCGTCCCTAGCTTTAGGATTATGGATGGTTAAAGGCTAGGCATAGTAACCTTTGACACCGATAGAAAACCTAAACACAAAAAGTTAGTACTTAAGACTGCGCTGGCAGAGTTGAACCTGATCCTGACTGATGTTCCTGATATGGCTAAAACAAGTGAGCCTGTCTTGTTTCAAGTGTGTTCCCTAAAACTGGCCACATAGGTTATTGTTGTTGACGTTGTTTTCCCTGGAGCACCATTAGATAGTGGTAGTTTGAGTCTGAGATGCCGTCTGTGTCTGGTATAGTGACACACACTGCAGTAGCACGGTGGTGATGTAACACTGGAGAATGTAGGTCATTGGCTGATGCCGACTACCGGTGGGCTTGTTGTGATGGTAATGAGACCTGATTGGTCAGGTTAGAACTCCCAACCCAGGATTCCCTGAATGGTGCTGGAGGCTCGTCAGTGTTGAACATGTAGTCATTCACCCAGTTGGAAATGTTCAATTAAAACTGCTGTTATGCTGAATTCTCTATGCACAACTGTTCTCACCCTGTAACTTTAAAACTGCCCAGTTCAAATAACAAGCCCAGAACATTGTAATTTACCTGAGAGAAGAATATTGATACAGCCACATATGATATGAATGAGCCAAGAGTTATATTCCTTCCTTATCTAAGGCAGGGCTTATCAAGCAGTGGGTTAGCTCTCTCTACTGCACACACACTACCTCCCGCCTCATATTCTGCATAGTCCAATCTAGAAGGCAAACAACAGTCTGTTTACATTAACAGTCTCTCGCAAGCCGAAGCCCCACAAATAAAACAGTCTGCAACAGTTCGACCTCAGTAGGCGGCAAGGCTACACCTACAGTCCCACAGCAAGCTGGCTGGCCTACACCTTAGTGCTGCTGAGGCACTAGTCATATTTACAATCTGTTGACCTTTACTCCCTCAAAAGAGAAGGTTCACACCCACCTTTTCCGCAACACTTACACAAGTTTGTAAAAGGGGCACCAATGTTTCGGTAATGCCAAGCTAAAAAGACTGACTTTTTTTTTTCTCTCTTCACACTAACATTTCCAAACTTCACTCTGCCTGAAGGACAGCACGCAAGCTTGTGGTGGGCGCTCAATGCATGGCAAAGGAACAGTCGCCTACACCAGTCTAGCACCACAGAGGGATTGTCTAGCAATTCTAGCTAGTCATCCATCTGGTCTTGGCCAGAAAGCACCATGGAGGATCCAGTCATACTTATGAACTGCAAGACAGGCTGGGATGATCTCCAGAAAGCTGTAAAGTAGTATGGCTGGAAAAGTCAGAACAGACACCTAGTACTTGGGCGATCAAAGGGCATGCAGATTAAACAAAACAGTCTGTCACACCCCCAATAAAACTAGAAATGAGTCCAGAGAGAGGAATAGCACTTAAAAAAGGCAAAAGATACAATTTCAATAGACACTGGAGAGAAATTCAGGTGTTGTTAAAAAAAAGGGCTGCTGAAGTGCTCTATGAGCAGACTTAACCCTGGCTCTGCCCAGGGATGTTTTAGTGCACCAAACACAGTGTAGGTCAGGTGACTGCAGAGGAGATGACCCTCTACAGGAAGAGAAATCCTGAGTCACCTAGAGACAAACAGTAAAAGGAAAAGGCTGTCACAAACACAGCTAATGACTGGTGATTGGTGGCCTTGGGGCCACGCAGCTTTGATACATACAAGTGAAATCAGTACGATAATCAAATTTATCCAGTCATTCCTGATAAGAGCTCATCAGTTTGACTGATGGAAATGGTAGTTGTCATTAATAAAGGTGAGATCAGGACAAGCTAGACGGAGATGACTCGCACAAGGCGAACACAGAGAATTGGGAGGGGGGGAGACAGGTGACCTGAAACAACCCTGATTCCCAGAGCTTGCCGAGCTCCGCATAGACAAGGACTGTCTAGGAGAGAGAGAAAGAAAAAGAAACTCTAAAAACTGCACACAACAATGAACTAATCTTATTTAGTAAATATATACAATTACCTAATGGAACAGCACCAGTTTAAAAAGATAAGACAAGGAAAACCAACTTTACATCTTGTTCTGTCTGCAGCCGCTGCCCGTTGCTATGGCAACAGACATTAAAAGAGATGCCTGCAGAGGATATATCCTGAGAATTCCTGACAGCAGCAGAAATCTTCAGACAAAGGGATAATCGCTTTGTCAAATCACATCGCAAGCAATTAGTAGCGCCATCAAACGCTCAATATTAGAGCTTTTTTTTTTTTTCTCATCCAACAGGAGAAAAACTACAGACTCCTTAGAAGATCAATAGGGTTCAGGAAACGATCAAAGTTTGGCCAGCATAGCGCCAGTCATAAAACCCAATCAATGTTGACATCCTACATCGGCTGCTTGCACCGACTCTGACTAGGTCATGTAAAACCGACACTGTTTTAAAGAACAATAATTTCTTTTCTATTAACTGTATAAACAACTTCACAAAGAATTTACATCAAACAGACAACTGATGTTTAGAAAACTTGCATAAAAACAACCTGAATATTCTGTGCAGCAGCTAACAAAGATTATAATGATTGTATAACATCCTGCAGAGTAGATCCTATGCTCATGAAGAACAGGAAAAAAAAAAAAGGAAATCACACGAGTCTGTATTTACAAAAAAAAGAAAATGGAAAAAAGTAATTAAACTGCTCTGTATAAAGTGAGTCTTATCTTATTTCCCTAAGTGTTTTCATGAATGGCAGAAAAACAAAACAAGTAGTTCCTTTTTTGGTTTATAAAGCATGCAGTTGATAATCCACGGTGATTCTCCTAAAGCTAGGTTCCGTATTCACACAAGAACCACATTAATGTTTGAACGGCCACAGCCTGTCCGATCATTCGTCCTCTCCTTCCTCTTCCTAGCTTTCCCTTCGTCCACTCCCCAAAAAACGTGCTTCTCTGATCCGCTCTTCCGCTCGATTAATTCACAAAGTCACTGCCGGCAGCTCCTCTCCATCTATCCTCTCCTCCGTTTGGCTGCCTCCTCTTTTCGTCCCTCCTCTCTCTCTCTCTCTCTCTCTCTCTCTCTCTCTTTCAGCAGATGGTGAAATGGCAGTGTTGCCAGAATGGACAATGGTAGTCCTTCATTGTGCTCCTCTTCTCCCCTCACGTCTGTCTCTCATCCCCACTTTCCTTCCACCTCTGTCTGTTAAAAGCATGAGCATGCTGTCTGTCCTCCCCTCCTCCCAGTCTGGGTGCGTGATGCTGCCTCCCATTCTCTCTCTTACTCTCTCACTCTCTCTCTCTCTCACACACACACACAGACTCTCACACACTCTCACACACACACGACCGCGCCACAGCCTGTGTGCCCTCCCCACCTCCTTTTCTCCCATGCAACCTCCTTCCTGTTTCCTTCCCTTCCCCCCACCTTCTCTCTGCAGCCAGAGTCATTTAGCACTATACATGTGTATGCACAGCAAGATGCTGCACTTCTACACAATAATGCACACACTCCAAGGGGAGATGGAGATGGTAAAGAAGGAATGAAGGGAAGGGATGGTGGATACATGTGTTTGTGTGTGCATGTGTAGGAAGGGTGGGCTGTTCATGTTGGGTATTCAAAGCTCCTCCCTTATTCATGTTTGGTAACCTGAGAAATGCAGTTAAAGAGTGAGGGGAAAGAGAGAGAGAGGGAGGATGGATATGGATAGCCTCTGTGTGCTGTGACATGAGGTCACTCTATATAACCTTGATAAAAGTGGACAAACTGGGGGGGGGGGGGGCAGACTGCATTCATGTATTAAATATTTGCTGTGTTACTACAGGACTACAGCACTCTAGGGGAAAAGACTGGAAGACATAAAGCAGTGATCCCACAGACTGGTCTTGACATTCAAGCACATCTGATGAGAAGGCAGTGTTGCGGAAAGCAGAGGAAACCACCCATAGAGTGCCACAAGAAGCCAGCAGAGTGGATAGCAGAGTCCTCAAATGACACCCCACAGAGTCCCCGCAATACCAAATTTCACCACTACACCATCATCATGATGTCTAGCAGTGCACTCAAGGATGCGAAGGTTCATAATGAGACGACTGCAAGCAGCTAACATCCATCATCACACGCAGTGATATGATTGGTAGTGACTGGCATGATTGGTGAAGACAGCACCCTCCACCCACAGTCTGCGACATTCCCATAACCAGTGAAACACATGATACACTGTGGCTTAGGGTTGACCTAATGGAAATTAGGAGCTGACAGCTTATTCGGTACACCCAACTGAAACGACTCCAGTTCAGCCATTTTTTCGTCTCCATGAGGCCACACACTCCAGCCTCTAATAATTACCTCTCTGAAAATAGTTAAAAGGGGGAAAAAAAAATCACCATAAAAGGTAAGATTGCTGCAGCACTTCCGATTGTATTGGTTTTATCTGGGTGTAACTAATAAACTGCAAAGCAAGTAAACATCCTATTCAGACCACAATAAATTTACATACACAGGGCTGTACAATTACTCAAGCATGATTTCAAAACGACTTTACTTTTACCTGCAGCTGAAAACTTTTGCAACACAAAAGATGCCAAATGTGCAGAAAAAGAAATAAATCAGCAGGGGTGCGTGATATAATGTATCACACCGCACTGCTTCTTATAAGGCTGTGCTTTGTTCAGAAGCTATTGAATAAGGTATTTGTTTTATGTTACATATGCTGCTTGGAAACCCCTTTAAATGGGTCAGGGAACATTCCAGTTTTTTCATATCAAAGCGCTTTAATAACGCTTGATTACAATTTCATGAAAATAGATAGGACGCATCTTGATTGGTGAAATATTGCACACCTACTACAACCACTCTCGTGTCCACGGTATCGTGAGCAATTTTGTCTATTTTTGGTGTAATCGTGCAGCCCTGAAATGACAGCAATTCGACTAATAACTCATCCTCACCGGTCTCTCTTACAGCAAATGACTTCTGGATCAGACGTGAGAGTTTGGAACGTTCTATTTCACGATACAAATTAAGAAGCAGCAACTCCTTTGCCACTGTAGCACGATGTGTTTTTGATCAGCTGCTTGTACCATTTAAATGTCTTACCATATATTCCATTGGCCAGCACAAGCTGCATGCGAGTCTGTAGCCCTAAAAACACCAAGGTGCACATCAGCACACGGTACACAAAAACACACACACATTCACACACAAATCAGGGAGCAAATTACAGCGTGCTCCAACCAGGGAGCTCGCAGCCACTTGACTTCCAGCATGCTTTGCTCCCAGCACCAGCTTTGGAGAGAGTCATGGGACCTTCTTCACATCAACAGCCCAGTTCATCGAGCACACAGACACACAACACTGACACAGGGCAGAGGCAGAGCGATACAGAGATGGATAAAGTAACGGAAAAGTGAGGGAAGGAGAGCGGAAGAGTGAAAGGGGAAAAGCAACAATCCAGTGTGCATGTTGAAACATACTCTGTGGAATGAAAGGAATCAACTCAAAGGACCACGTGTGTAGGATGTTTGTGTCTCAGCTTGCCCAGTGTGAGTTAGCAAGTTAGAGTTTTGTTTCTATGCCTCCAGAAGTCTGTGGAAACTGCAGCTGGTCAGTATTTATTAGACAAAACAATCGGAGACGGACTGAGAAAGAGCTCTAGATCTAATGCACCCGCTGCAGGGCCACATCTGCTGTCTGCTCTTCCACTGTACGTCTGCGTGTGTAATCTGATTTGACCCACCTCACTCATCCTTACTTGAACTTAGTGTAGATGAGTAAAAGGGACCTCAAAACTGACCTTTTCCTCCCAGAGTCTTGCCAGAGATGCTGACTAACATCAGTTCACATTATGAAGACGAGAAAGACAGCGCCGAGTGGAATGAAAGAAAGAACAATAGGCGCGAGGGTGGGAGGGAGGGAACGAGTGAGTGTAACTCACACGGGAAAGTCTCAATCGCAAACATAAATAAGCAGACTCACAGGAAAATGTCAATCAAGTTTTCAAAAATTAGGCCGAGGGTGAACACTGGATTAGCCGGGGCTTCAGCAGGAGTTCTGTCAGTTTCATAGCTCACTACGCACACAGCGAACATGTGAGCTGGCTATTTTGGGTTGTGCTTCCACCACCACCACCACCCCCGTCTAACCACACTCCCACATCTCTATCTCCTTCCATCATTCCTTTCCTGCTACCACTCTCTGACTTGCTCCACATACGACTTCCACTTTACAACTTCTCGGTCTAACGGCTTACTTGTCGTAAACGGTGTTATTTCTAGATCGAAACTTTGAACACTCTCAGTGGCGACCTTTAGTCCTTTGTAGCACCGAGTATCGAAATTCTTCAAGTGTTCAATTTTGCATGAAATACTTGGTTGGGTTTTGGTCACACACACACGTATGTTTCTGGATTATAGTCGTAGCTTTGTCAAATTTGTGCAGCTTCCTTTTGTTAAATGAACAAAGGTTTGGAGACCAAAACTAACGAGCTGATCACAGAGCGAGCAGAGGTGAACATTAATGCAGGGGAAGACTGTTTTATGGCATAAGAAGCAAAATATTAAGACTGCATTTTCTCATTTAAGTCACTTTCACTTTACATTTACTATTGTTTTAGCAAGTTTCCAAGTCCATTTATTTTAGTGCTGTTTCTTTAAACACTGTTTTATGTCCAGTTGTATCTGCATAATCTTAATCAACAGCTTCTGAAAAGTGCATGCTGAGGAGTTGCATTAAGATCAATACATGGAATAATCAGCGGCACAAAACAGTAACAGCTCTGAGAGATTAACGTGACCCTAACGTGACCTTGTTTTAACGAGGAACAACTTCAGTCTCACACCTGCTGTTTTACAGCCTGAAGTAGCATGTAAGGTCATTCCGTCTCAAAACATCACATTTATAGAACATTTTGTGCTCCATTTTGACTGAAATTTTTTACAGTTTAAAGTTTTGGCATATAGAACGATTGCTGGGAAATCTTAGCCTCAAATATCAAATACTTTTCTAGATTTTCTTTTTGCACATTGAAATCTGAGGCAATGTTTGAACATTAAAGATAAAAGCCCGGAATTTTCACCGGCCTCTCTCATTATAAAACAAATCAGGATCCGTAATTTGGGACAGATACATATAAAAAAAAAAAAAAAAAAGTTGGAGTATTGGGTAGTTAACATTCATCCATCCATGCATGCATTTTCTTCCACTTATCCAATTCATGGCCCCAGTGGGGCTGGCAGCTGGGATAGTTAACATATTAAAAATTAATTAATTGAACAATCCCTTAAAGTCCTATATTTGGGAACACACTTATAAAATATATATATATATATCACATTGCAAAAGAAAACTAGTGACACTTTCTGAATGGTACATAGTTGTATTTCACAATAATGCAAAATAAAACACGTAAAATACTTTTTCAAAAGAAATTCTCAGTCACAAAAATGAAGAAAATGTTATTTTCATTCACATTTCATGCTGGATTGAACAAATTTGACAAGTTGTGCCACAAAAAACAATATCAGCGGACAGTCTAATCCAAACAGCACGAAATTCTGGAGTCTCCATATAGCACTCTAATCACAGCTGAGAAAATAATTTTGTTAAATGTATTTTTCCTTTTTGAGATCTGCTTTTTAGGCACGCACATGCCCTATTTCATAATTCAGTTTAAAACATACCAAGAGCCCACGATGATTTGAGCATGAAGGAACTCTGATCTGCAAGAAGAGATAGCTTCTGAAAATGCAATCTCAGCTTTCTAAGTAGGTAAAGAGAGACTCGCCACAATAAAGACACAAACAGACTTTCAACTTCAGATACGTGGCACAAGAGACTCGCACTAATGCAAAGTGCCGCAAATGAAAATATAGCAATCAGAGCCTCTCATATAGAATTCAAAAATACCATCGGCAGTCGTCAACCTGCTTAAAATTCAACCGAAGCTGCAGTCACTTCTCCTTTTTAGCATCACACAGGACGAGATTTTAATCAAACTGTGGCTCACGCAGTGTACCGAACACTGAGCACGCTGCGCTAGGCTGAGCACCGCAGGAGGAAACGCAGCTGAGACTCGGCCCTATTGTATGAAGGCAGAGACGGACAACCACATGCTATGACCTGAAAAACAAACTCCTACAGTTGGTTTCCAGAATGCGCTCAGACGCACCAGGAAATACATTTAAAAAAAAACACATAAACACACACCCACAGCGTCGGACAGTCAGATATAGCACACGTACAGATAACAAGGACCGAGAAAAACACATCCTCACATGGCAAGACACACACACACACACAAAAAGTGTACACAGTGTCAACAATCTCGAGATGTGTTTTGTCAATAGCAATGTTTAAAGTTCCACAAGCCAAATTTAAGTCTAATATCAGCGGTAACATTTGCAGTGCGCACTGAGACGCACAGGCTCCGTGCACACCTGTCAGTGTGAAACTCTAACAATCAAGCGTCACGCGTTGCCGTCAATCAGGACGAAGGCTTTTACCGGTGACTGAGAGGTTCGAACAGAATCGGACAGATCCAATTTTAATCAAGTGGATTTTGGACTGCGCCGGTGCTGTGATAGAGTGGCCGAGATGCTCGACTTTGACTGACAGTTTGTGTCTCAGACTGTTCTTCTGTCTGTGTTGTGTTTGTGTATGTGTGCCTAGCTGCACATGCCCCCATTTGTCTGGCTCCTGACATGTGTCTGAACCTACTGCTTTTTTTTTTTTTTTTTCGGGATCAGATGTTGATTGGACCTTCCCTTCGCCTCCATTTCATCAGTGGAGATAACTTGAATCATATAATATCGTGTCATGGGCTCCTGGTCTGAGCGGTGTGGCTGACCCTGATAACAGAACTGAGCCCACTGCTTTCAGCCGCCTCAATCATCCCACGTAGCCTTGGGTCTGCTGCCGGAATAGTCTGTCTGTCCTTCACTTCTTCAATGTGAACTTTAACTCTGTCACAGTGACCCTGCTTTACACATCTGAGGTGTGTTTTGGTGACCCGTCTCCATGGATGCGCACAACGGGGGAACATTAAGTAACCTTTTTTTGTCAGATTTTTCTACGTGTGTGTGTGTGTGTGTGTGTGTATGTGTGTGTGTGTGTGTGTGTGTGTGTGTGTGTTAATAGCCCCTAAGGATTATCTAAATGACAATTTATAACCTGGAAGCAAATCAGGCAGACTTCAACACAGGACCATTTCTTATACGGACTTTAGTTCCTAAAGTAAATATTAATCACTGCCTGATTTGTCTTTATGTAGTGAAGGAGTAGTGAAAATGTCTTTCATAATACTCTTAAGGTGAGAAATGGAAAAAAATGAAACAAAGTTGTTTTGGCTGCAAGAGTCCAACACTTAGTTTGCTAAAAGAAAGAAAGTTGGAAAAGATGACAGCAGCAAAATGTTGGCCTCTTCATACCAAAGAATGCCTAAAAATAATTGTCTGACTTTGTTCAGCTCAGAAAACGTCAGAAAAGGCACGTGAGTGACCTGCTCTCTGTTTTTGTTCATCCAAAGTCCACAAAGTTGATTTCTGATCATTTTCTATTTAAAATGTATTCCATTACTTTAACAGAGGCTCCAGTTGCGCACTGCTCCACCAAAAGCTTGCTTAGGCTTTAGTTTTTTATACTAAAACCTGCCAAAACACACACAAAGTTTGAGAACACGAACGCAAGTTAAACATTTAGTTAATGTGTGCACCCTCCGGCCTGATCATTAACATTTTTTAACCGAACAGGCTGGACTGCAACAGTGTCGTAATGTAACAGCGAAACACTGGGCTGTAGTCAGGCAGAACAATGTGTCCCTGCGGGCACCGCAAAATTAGCACATAATCAGTTTCCTCAAACTTTTCATATGCACTATAACTGCCTGAGACGCACGCACAGCACGCACAGTCCGTACCATAATCCCCCAAAAAGTGTGGGCAACTTTAACGAGCAACTTACCAGCTCTGTTCCTCCCTTTCCCTTTACTGCCCCTCCTGCCCACCAAGTTGCAGCTACTGCTGCACAAAGTTCAGCTTAATTTCGTATCGCAGGGCAAAGGGCTGACAGTTTGGTCCGTCGGGATCCTTGTAGATTTGATGGTTAACTTCATAAAAGAAGACTCTAAACTTCTTCTTTCCTCTCCCTTTCCGTCCCTGCCTCCTCCCCCTACCTCCCCCTCCACGATCACGACAGAAGTCACTTCCGCGAGCAACGTAACGTCATCCGGATCCTCTCTCTCTTTCTTTCTCTCCTTTTTCTCTCTCTCTCTCTCTCTCTCTCTCTCTCTCTCTCTCTCTCTCTCTCTCTCTCTCTCTATCTGTGTATGTGTGTGTGAGTGCGTGCGCGCGCTTGTCGTTTTGCACCTGGACCAGTGAGTGTAGGTTGCGCAAAAGTAGAAATCCCTGATCGCGAGCCAAACGTCTGCAGTTGCACATGTAATTTACCGTAAATAAATACAGCACACGAACAGCTGGTTTTCGCCTGAAGTTTTGTTTTTCCAGCCTTTAGAAGGAGACCGCGATGGCCAGCTCTTGGTACCAAAACAAACCAAAGCAAAACAGGCATCAGCATCATTATAGCTCGAGTTATAAACTGTTGCTGACAGCTCTGTTATTACCACAAACACTGGGATGTACAGTGATTAGTGCATATACATTGCCATCCACACAAGTTAAAAACATTTTTTTTCACGATGTCCATATATTTGAACATGTTTTTTAAAGCAATTTAATTGGGGAAGAGTTTACCATCAACAGGTAAATGTGCCCTTGAGCAAGACGCTAAACCCAAGATATAGATCTTTAACGCAGATTGTATGCATAATAGACACATTATCACGCAGGAAAAGCACAGAAGGCAAAGGAGTGGCTGAATTCCGCAGTTTCAGTGCATGCCGATTCACTGAAACAATGTTAACGTCAGTGCAAAATCTCGGCGGTAATACTGGAACAGGCGACATTTTTTTTTAATGAAAATGTATCTGTGAAACAGGGTTGTCCTGGCGTTGCTGAAACCCATATTCTCCAGAAAAAAAAAACCCAAAACATAAACATAAATGCAAGAAGCTCGGTTAGCCTTGCATTTCAGAGTTACTCATTCGCGTCATAATTTCTTATTTTAAACTGACTCATTTCAGTGTAAATATGGTATGACGATTTATCATTTAACTACTAAACCTTTTTATTTTTCAAGTATATAAGGACTTCATCGACAAAACTCTTGCAGAATTAAAAAAAAAGAGGTTTTATTAGTCCGCACAGTTGGGGAATTCATATTATTGCAGCAGCAAAGTGAACTGAACAGAATAGATATAGCTGCTGCATAACCTATAATAATAATAATAATAATACTATACAACATCAGAATAAATTATTGTATTGAAGATCATATATTCTGATAGAGAAACAGTACATGAATTATGTGTGTTAAATGAGCTGGGTAAGCGGTCTTAAATGCACAATAATCACTGCTCCAAGATCAGTGCTTAAATTGATTAATTGTTAATGAGTGGAGACACAATTAGTACAGCTTAAACCGTAAATGTGTTTTGAAGCCACTAAAATGCTGTACGTGAGATGCAATTCATCTCTCACTTCGGTTTAATATTTCATCCACTCGCACACAAAGCAGATAAAAATACGCCAACATGCTCCACCCACAGGCGAACAGAGTAATTATAAGTTTAATAGTAGTATTTGAGGTTCTTGGTTTTTCAGTCTTCCAGCCAGCAGGGGCGCACGAGTTATAGTAATCTCCTTTGATTCGGCGCTTCCCTGGCTTCTTCCGGGTGCTGCCGGTGCTGAGGTTACATTATTAGCGTTTGGCTAATACTTCTTGCATTTACGTTGAGTCAGCGATATTTATTGCTCCACATGGGCTGTGCTGATTCCGCCACGTCCTGAAATGACTTTCGTGTACATGAAGTCGCTGGTCGTTAAGACCCACCTCCGTAAATATGATTGGCTGTCATAGTGTGATTGGATGGTTACGTCATGTCTTGAGCGACAAGTACCTGGAGGTGATAGGGTACGTAGCACGGATTTAAGCCGGTGAGGGGTAAGTTCCCTCGGTTTAATGAGGTCGGTTATCAGATAATAAATTTAACATCCAGGTATTTCCTCACACTAAACATGTTAGTCGGGAGAAATCGACAGCATAGACAAAACGGAGTATGCACATGTACTTGAATTCTACTTCTTGCTTGTTGCCAGTACCCCTCACAGGTAACCTACCGAGGAGACTTAAGAATTTCCCTTCAGGTGTTACACACCTTGTTTAATATAATTTGGCACCAGTTTCAGTTAAATATTAGCTATGAGCGTAAAATGAATGTGTCCGAGTTCAGTTTAATTTCGTCCCGTTAGATAACTTGAAATGCTACGCAGCGCAAAATGTGCAAGCAGGTACAAAGCAGGATACTCTCGTGACTGAAACTCCGAGGTTACTCCCCGTCTCTGCACTGTGCGAAGCTTAACATACAAGATAACCGGAAGAATCAGTAATTTTTTTTAACGGTTTACTTTTTTCAACACATCTGTGTCATATACGTTCTCTCTTTTTTTGTTATCACGAAGTTTATTTTTGTCAGTTGCTTTCAAACACTGGAGGAAAAAGGTGTTTCATATCTGCTTCAAACAGAAGCACTAAATAAAAAATAAAAAACTGAAACTGTTACCATCTTATGGTGTATCAGCGTTAGTGATGCACAGGTGATGCCTGCGATCCAATTATATACAACAGTTAACACACTTAACATACAATGTTATTGTAAACGTAATGGAGGGGAAATACACAAGTTATTCTCAAGTTCACCCTTTTCTCTGTGTTTTCTTGGTGTATGCTCTTCCAGAGATACCCTCTGCTAGTTGACGCATTATATCAGAGAAGAGGGGCTGAGCCACACTGAAAATTTTTCGGATGCGCTGTGTGGATTCATGCTGATGTAAGAAACATTTACTTGTCCTTGTAGGTACACTGTGCGGCTATACAAGCAACAAAATAATACAGATGCTTTATTAATGCACAAACAGGTGAAAAATTACAGGAAAAACTTGAACGCTTGACCTTAATACTGAATGCATTGCTTTGCTCCGTTATGCTATTATGGCCATTTGTAAGGCCCTACAAAGACCCTTTGTATTGGTTTTTCCTTTAATTTGCGACCCTTTTGCATATCAACAATTGAATATACTACACAATGTATTTCATATCACTTATGCTTACATGCTATGCCAAAGAGGTCTTGTCGACTTGAGGAGGTTGTAACTTTGTTGAGTGTTGATGTATCTTTAGTTCAAATTTAGTGTAAATGTGTAATAAACAGTGTTTAATGAATTTGTCTCTCTGTTTCCCAGCTTTTCTTTTCCAAAGCTGAGTAGAGCAGTGGTGCGTGTAAGGAGACTGGTAGCTCATCTCAGCACAGCAACCATGTCCACAAGCCCCCAGAGCTCCAGGTCGTCTTCTGCAGCCAACAGGGATGCTCCCACCGCAGCCATCCTCATCATTGGAGATGAGATTCTTAAGGTGATTTTGTTGTTTTGTGCCTTGTGTGGCTTTTAAGCTTCGTGTGAGTGACAACACCCCACTGAGAATCCTTCAGAGTTTGTGGAATTGAGAAACTCAAAATAAACCCATTGTTTTTTCTTTTGTAACAAAAGTAGGAGCTTGAATCTATTGCACAATGTTTAACATACACCGTCATCTGTAAGTGTTTGGACCTCTATCCAGTCTCCGATGCGTATTTCATGACCTCAGGAAAAAACTGTGATGTTTATTTGATGTGACCGCTGTGGCTGGTTCTAAAATGACAAGCCCGCCATTATATTTTGATTTGACATGATCATGATTTAAACATGAAGCCTTTGATTTTTGTCCAATGTCACGTCTCTCTCCCTGAAAATCAGCCGCAGTCCTTGAATTTCATCAAGCCAGACCTTGGATTTTTTTATTTATTTTTTTAAGTTCTTGGAATTTGATGTACATGTGGTGTTTCTTTCAGGGTCACACAGTGGACACCAACAGCACCTTTCTAACTAAAGCACTTAGGAGGCTCGGAGTGTCTGTGCAGCGCATAATAGTCATACCAGATGAGCAGGAGGTCATTGCCAAAGAGGTGGCCCTCCTTTCATCTCAGTATACACACCTCATCACATCAGGGGGTATAGGCCCCACTCACGATGACGTCACCTTGGAGAGCGTTGCCACGGCTTTCCAAGAGGAGTTATATCCCCACCCTGAGCTCAGCCGGCTGGTTGAAGAATTCTTTGGGGTGACAGACAAAAACAGTGCTCCTATGAAGCTGGCCATGGTGCCTCGCTCAGCCAAACTCAACTATGGAACTGACCCTCAGACTGGGCAAAACCACCGTTACCCTCTGGTGAGTGAACGCAGTACAGAGGAGTTTTTATACAACACAAAATTACTTTAGATATCTCTAAACTATACGGAAACAATACCCTCTTGACTTCACCCATAAACTTATAACCTTTTCATCAGACTGCTTTAGGTAAACAAAAGCGAAGGTGTTTTCTTTAGAAGACAGATCACAAACTAGCTAAATGCTAACGGAGTGAAAAGCGGCTTCTCGCAGTGGGCAAAATAATAAATACGCTGAGCACACACAGACACCAGGTGTGAAAAGCATTCACACCTCTTACGTGTAAGTTGCTAAATCATTAAATTTTGACATTTTTTTCTTTAAGGGGCACTATAGTATGCAGCATGGTTAATGTGTCTGGTGCTTTATTAATGTGTTTCAAGTTGAGACGTGCAGTACATTATTGTGCTGCAAGGATTTAAAGTTAGCCATCGAAGGGCTTAAAACAGTTATTTTCGCTGCAAAAGGTGGATGAGAAGTTAGATACCATTCTCATGCTGTTTAGCTATAAATGAAACCCCAGTCAGCATTTACTTTAGCAAAAATAAAAATCTAACATTAAACAAACTCTAAATCGTATCCATCCATCCATCCATCCATCCATCCATCCATCCATCCATCCATCCATCCATCCATCCATCCATCCATCTTCAATTGTTATCTGTCTCTGGGTTGCAGAGATGTGATTTAATTCCTACATCATATCTCAATAATAGTTTCAACAATGATGTATTTAAAAATAGAGTTCCCAGAGTTTTCATTTATATCAATATGAGATTCCAGACACGCTCAGTAGCTGCCTGTGGAATGAGGCTTACATTGCCTGCTAGATATAGATATTGGCTGCTGAACCTTATTGGTTCAAACACTGCTCCACATCTTTTCTTACGATTTGATGCGTCTACCTTTTTGTCCCAGGTCAGTGTACGAAATGTATATATCTTTCCCGGGGTCCCGTCTTTGATGGAGAAGTCCTTCAGTGGGCTGGAGCACCTCTTTGCTGGTTCAGGGACCACCTTTCACACTCGTGAGGTAGCTCCATAACCATACCTATCACTTACAAATCCACTCTGAATACGGTGTTTAAATGCAGCATTTTAGAAAACCGGATATCCTTTTTTTTTTTTTTTTTTTTTTTTAAGGTGTTTGTGGATGCAGATGAAACCGATATTGCACCCGTGTTGACCAAACTGCAGGCTGACTGGGGCCGAAAGGTGGCTCTTGGCTCCTACCCTGACTGGTTGAGCAACTATCACAGAGTTAGGCTGGTCCTGGACTCAGACAGGCAGGAGAAAGTGGACAAAGCCCGAACAGAGCTGATAGATAAGTTGCCCAAGGGCAGCGTGGTGCCGTTAGTCACAGACCCGGTGTCCGTAGCCCCTGCTGAGGTGTACGCATTGGCCAACAGTGGTGAGGAGGAGTATATTTCATCTTCATATAAAGTGAATACTGACTTGTGCATTTTACACAGGCACTGGGACCAATAAAGGAAGCTAAAATATTAAAGTAATTAAAGCTGTTAAATCACAGTGGATAATAATAATAAAAAAAAAGAATATATAACTCTGTGAGAGAGAATAGTGAATACATTAAAATAAAGTTTCAATAACTAAGCTATGACAAACCGCAAGCAGCTTTTTTTCTTTACTGTGGATTAGATGTAGAAATGTGGGATCATTTCTAAAATGCCTCACAGTTTAACTGCATTAACTTCCTTCCCACAGGTACAGAGCTGGGTGAGAAAGTCATGTCTGCACTGAAAACAATAGAGGCTGCGCTCTATCAATATTCAACAGAGCAAATCTGTGTTGGCTTCAATGGGGGCAAAGACTGCACAGCGCTGCTCCATCTCTACTACGCTGCACTGAAACGGTAACGGGAGGGGAGAAGACGAGATGAGACAGAATGTTTTTGGGTTTTTTTTTTGGAATTTGTTTTAATCAGAGGGGGAAAAAAAATGAATGACCTGAAAGATGAAAGATGAAAATGGAGATTCAAATTAAAACCATGATGATAGCGTTAGAGCACAGTGGGGTGTGAGATCTCAGCAGGATGTAAATGGAAAAAAGAAACCTTGTTGGAGGGCAGCACTTAGACTAAGACAATCTTGGATAAGACAGACTGCTTTTTGGACTTTTCTCAACCTGTGCTGGGCAGATAGTGGGAGATGACGATAAGAAGAACAAACACTTATCTGATCTTTTTTCTTTTCTGTGCCAGTGTTGCTTATCGTTTTCTTAATGTCCCGTTTCTTTCTTCCGGTCGCTGTCAGTCGATATCCAGAAGTTAAAGACAAGGTGAAGGTTCTGTATATTCGTATTGTCTCTCCATTCCCAGAAATGGAGAGATTTCTGCAGGACACAACAAAAAGGTGAGCCATCTGTCATCTAGCTGTCGATCCAAGCAGTTTTATTGTTTGTTTGTTTTTTAATTGATGTAACATATTTTTGGCTGTAGATGTTACCAGTCCAGCTGGTTAAAATAAAGAAAATGGTGTGCCGGTCTCATTGCTTGGTGTCTTCCAAAGATATGACCTGGAGCTGTTCGCTGTGGAGGGAAGTATTCGCCAAGCGCTGAACGAGGTGAAGGAACGAAAGCCGGAGCTAAAAGCCGTACTGATGGGGACCAGGAGGAGTGACCCGTACTCCCTCACGCTCACACCCATGTGTCCTACTGATCCCGGGTGGCCCGACTACATGAGAGTCAACCCATTACTGGTGAGTGACACACATTAGGGGTCTAAGACCTCAAGGTTTCATTTCCAGGACTTTGTTTTGTCTCTCTCTTCCCCTCGTTCTAGACTCAAAGTCAAAATAAAGGTGAAAATAATGCCAGATATTTTAAACAGAAAGCAAGTATTCACAGATATTTTTTTCCTTTGTTCACATTTGTAATCAAGTATTTCATAAGTATGTGCCATGATTTTAAAATTACAATGTATTGTTGCAGAAGAAGCAATTTTTTTGTTTCTTGAGGCTTCTCATGTGACGTCATGCGCACATTGCTCGAGAGTTGTCCGCCACATTGGATGCGATACAACCACCGGTTGCTGGTGAAAAATGTGTGCTACCTGACTGGTTGGCAGTGGTTCCTGGGAGTTGCTGGAACTCACTGGGTGAAATCAGTTGCAAAGAAGGTGCTGCACCCAAAAATGGTTGCTTTGGTTGCTAGCAGGTTGCCACAGTTTCCTGGGGTGGCTGGAGCAGGTCACCTACTAATTGTAGGGTTGGTGGTTCGATCCCTGGCTGTTCCAGTCTGCATGCCAAAGTATACTTGGTGTGAGTGTGTGTGAATGTTGGATAGAAGGCACTTGGCCGTAGAAAAGAAGTGCTTGTATGAATGTGTGTGGATGGGTGAATGAGGCATGTTGAGTGCTCAAAGTAGAGCAGGAAAGCGCTATAGAAGAACCAGACCATTTACCAGTCCATACTTGCTTAGTAGTAGTAGTAGTAGTAATAAAACTTGAAAAAGTGCGACACAAACTGAAACTTGAGGTCACCTTCAGACTATGAATAGAGCAACATGCTAGTGACCAAAGTGATCGTAAAGAGGTTTTTGACAGCCGGTTGGGGAATACACATTTTTTCCTAGCGACTGGTGGTTGTCAGGGGGGTCACTGACTGGTCTGTAGACCTGCATGATCGGGGCTTATCAATCATTTTCCCAGCAGCTGCCATCAATCTCCAGCAACCGTTTCCAACCATTCAAAAATACTAATTTCCCCTCATGAGCGGTGGTTGTCAGATGGCTGAAAGTACTGTAAATATGTAATATTGTCACCCTGTCACAAAATAGTGTCCACATGGTTAGCTGTCACGTGTCTGCAAAACCTCACTATACATTAAAAGGCTTTCTAATGCAATACCAATACAGCCTGGGGGAAATACATGTTAGCATCTCACAATTAGCATCTTAATTATTGCAGGGCTTTTTGCTGAAGAGCATTACGCTTTTGTAGCTAATGTGTTATTCGCCTGTTTAGTCTGGCTGTAGAATGGAAGTGCATAAGCAAAATGACCAAAATGAGTCACCTGCTTTGATTTTATTGTTAATGCTAGTACTGTGCCAGCTGCAATGGTGGAGCACATATAAGCACAGGTACATTAAACGTTGCCCTCAATTCAAGATAATTTATGTAGTACTTCATCTCGTGTGTACATCTAAAAGGACTCCACAGAGGATGATTATTATAGTCTGAACAAAGAGAGTCAGTTGCAAACCAATTAAATTTGTTTTCTAACTTTCTCCAGGACTGGACATATCATGACATCTGGGCATTCTTGAGGACATTATATGTGCCCTACTGTATCCTCTATGATAAAGGGTAAGGCTGCGTTCTCTTCATTCATGCACAGCTTAAAAGCAGACCTTTAGCGTTTAAACGTGTCTGTTGAAATGCAGGTACACGTCACTCGGCAGTATGGACAACACCAGTCGAAACGAGGCCCTCAAGATGGTGGACGCGAGGGGGGTGACGCGATACAAGCCAGCCTACCTCTTGGAGAATGAAGACGAGGAGCGAAACTCTCGTGCCTGAAATCTCCCGTCCTCTTGTTACTTGACCTGTTCTTCATGGAGCCAATTTTTTTTTATGATTTCTGCTAACCATTAAAATAATTTAATTCATATGAAGAAGCTTTTCAAAAATACCATGTCTGACTGCAGAATGAGATCACAGAGAAAATGTGTGTACTGTGTTGCTTGTGTGTGTGTGTGTGAGTCTAAAGTAATGGCTCTCTGTGCTGTTGAATAAAACATGTCTTTTTTTTTCTCTTCTATTGTCATGTTACTTTAAGAGGGCTCTCACATACAAATGGGAATCTGCAGGGCGTTCAATATAGCTCTTCACTTAACTTATTCATGCCTCCCTTTGTCTTAACTCTAAATCCAATAACAACACTCCACCAGAAAGACGGGCTCCATCAAAATGTATTTGAAAATCATGTGAAAAGATTTTTCTCATCATGGTGAGAAAACCAGATTTGAGAAACTCGGTGATGAAGGCCACCCAGCAGGCTCTTACTTACGAATCCGTGTCTCCCACTGAATATCCAGCACTGCAGGCTGCAGCACGTTTAACCGAGCGTCTCCTCGCCATAAACCTGCTGGTTGTAGTTCTCTTTGAAGCCCTCACGGGCGCGTTGTTCTCACGTTTTCTATTTAGCACCCGTGATTATAATAAATTACCTTCTCCGTTTCCAGACATGATTGAATCCAGGCTCATCGATCCGCGCGCTCCCTCTCCCCGCCTGGAGATTAGTCAACACCGCGCAGCGTGGATCGATACCGGCCGATCTAATAAAGCGGGTCGCTTACGAGGCCACCGCGGGGCTGCACACACTGTTACACCAGCAATTACCACTTCTAGGCCGTCCCTCATACCCCCTCCTTACGTATCTGTCCTGGCTTCACGGCTTGCTTGATTTATTAATAATAACAGTAATAAAAGAAGCAATGAACAGCGGCTTTATAATCACAGCACCGTTGTAATGGTGTGTGTTTTGGTGGTGCGATAAACACACCGGGACATTGTCTGGAATGATGTTTTTGTGGTAGAAAATTAACTTACAGTCTTACAGTGTGTCTGTGGTTGGCTACTTATATAGGACTCAAACTCTGGCTGTATATGCAGCTTATACAATGGAAGGATCTGACTTTTAAGTAGGTCTAGTTTGTGTTTTTAATATTTTAAACTCCTTCGAGTGCATTTATTATGTTAGCATATATTCACCTAGACTAAATTACTTTTAGATTGAATCCTTAATTATTTGCGTAATAACATGTATAGGCTTTTAATAATTAATCACTCATACCTTTAAGAATCCTTGTACATACTTTTACACATAAACAGCAATAACTGAATATAGGGTTTAATATATCTTGTATAATTCATATTTATGCTTTGATACCTAATTTATTTTCATATCTATATCTCACAGTCTTTTCTTTAATCTTATTTTGATTCATTCTAGTTGCACACTGTGGGTCAGGTGGAAACAACATTTCGGTCCTGTATGTGTCCTGTACATATTGCAGTACTGAACTGAGCTTTGACTAAAGTAACAAAGTGATTTTATTTAGGTAGGCCTGCTGTAGCCCACTAGTGCAACTGTAGTGTACTTTAGGCATACTTAGTCTGTAAAACTCAGCACTATTAGACACATCTAACCAGTGGTCATTTGGTCTTCTGACAACCTTTAAAAAAGTTGTTGCCTTCTGTCACATTTTTATTAAAGGAATATTAGAAATCTCACCAAAGAGAAATTTACCCAAATAACGTCTTAGATTAATTCATTTATTAAGCTTGTAAAGGTCTAAAGAGTAAAGTCATCCAATTATTCATAATAAAAGAATAAATAACTAAGAATCA
>JAVDPK010002007.1:194970-207496 GCA_034780415.1 Cichlasoma orientale
ACACACACACACACACACACACACACACACACACACACACACACACACACACACACACACACACACACACAGACACGTACAAATTAAACTCCCAAAGAACGCACGCAAAGGCTCATAGATGCAGAAACCCACCAAAACAAAACAAAACAAAACAAAAAAAAGCACACTTTGGTAGTACACATAGAAATGCTCCCACGAACACACTGACAACTGTACAAGGATTCCCACTGTGACTGGGCAACATTCCCAACCGGAATGGGCAGCTCACTGGACTGGAAGACTAACATTACTCCAGGCGGGCTCTGGATTAGATCAACTCTGAGAATTTCAGATGGGGACAGAGTGATTGAGAGAGAATGAGGAAGGTAGTTAAAAAAAAAAAAAGAGAGAGCAGAGGTGGAATGTGTTTTAGAGGAAACTTGTGCTTAAAAACCTCTCAATCCAAAAGCTGGTGTGATATGGAGAATGTAGTCTTATTTTACAAGGTAACAATAAACATTTTGGAGAGTAAAGATACACTACATTGCCAAAAGTATTCACTCACACATCCGAATAACTGAAGTCAGGTATTCCAATCACTTCCATGGCCACAGGTGTATCAGACCAAGCACCTAGGCATGCAGACTGCTTCTACAAACATTAGTGAAAGAATGGGTCGCCGTCAGGAGCTCAGTGAATTCCAGCGTGGTACCGTGATAGGATGCCACCTGTGCAACAAGTTAAGTCGTGAAATTTCCTCACAACTAAATATTCCACGGTCAGCTGTTAATGGTATTGTAACAACGTGGAAGCGATTGGGAACGACAACAACTCAGCAATGAAGTTGCAGGCCACGTAAAATCACAGAGCGGGCTTAGCGAATGCTGAGGTGCATAGTGCGCAGAAGCCGCCGGCTTTCTGCAGAATCAATCACGACGGACCTTCAAACTTCATGTGGCCTTCAGATTAGCTCAAGAGCAGTGAACAGCGAATGGGTTTCCATGGCCGAGTAGCTGCATCCAAGCCTTACATCGCCAAGTGCAACGCAAAGTGACCTCGACCCGACAGAAGACCTTTGGGATGAGTTTGAGTGGAGACTGCAAGCCAGACCAACATCAGTGTCTGACCTCACAAATGTGCTTCTGGAAGAATGGTCAAAAATTCCCATAAACACTCCTAAACTTTGTGGAAAGCCTTCCCAGAAGAGTTGAAGCTGGGCTGACATCATATTAAACCCTGTGGATTAAGAATGGATGTCACTCAAATTCATGTGCGTGTGAAGGCAGACGAGCGAATACTTTTGGCAGTATATTGTACATTTAGTTTCAGTGATTATAACACAGAACCTCCAAAAAAAAAAAGAGAGGATAAAGCAGAAGGTGCATTAGTGGGGATAAGCAGCAGTTTAAACATCATGCTATAACAGCCTGCGTAGCAGAGATGTGAGAAAAGAGTGTCTTGGTGTACAAAGGGGGGAGCATGAAAGAAACAACAGATGAAAAGAGGAGTATACTCACTGGGCCCACAGCACACTGTGACGCGCAACTTCATACATGGCAGAGGCGGGCCTTCATCTGTGGGTAGAGCTGGAAAGAACAAGAAAAAGAAGATGGAAATAAGCTTCTCGCTTAATAAATCCAACAACGAGTTAGCGCTCAAGATGCTAATATAAAAAAATGTAAAAAGTAATTAGTACACGCTGAATGAAATGCTTCCAAAACAAACAACAACAACAACAACAACAACAACAACAAAAGTACTCTTAGACAGCTCCTGTGCTCCTACTGAAAAATCCATATGACAAGACAAGAAAAGCTAAAGAACAGAAAGGTTATTTCTTTGTTTTAACCGTATCAATAACTCATGATATCTGTGTAAAAAAACAAAACAAAACAAAACAAACATCCTGTGTATATTTATCACACTCATCTACACAACTAAATAAAAACAATACAACACAATCGAGAGTGCAACCATTACAGAATGCAACACTTCCGATCCATTCACATTATGGCTCACATGGGAACACAGGCAAACATCGGCGGTATTACCTGCCACTCCGACGCTGCTTTTGAAAAACAAATATGTCTGGAAACTGCATTTAAAGGGTTTTATCTTTGAATAAAAACAGCCGCAAATTCAACAAAGGCCCGACGCACAGGCCGAGTGCACAATTACCAACAGTTTGTCTCACTTTGAATCGACACTTTCAACCGTTAAGATGCAGCAAGTCCTGTGAGAAGATGGGCCTAAGTTAATGAAAAATGATGCTGCGCTGTGCTTGCATAATAGGACTTTTCACCAAGGAGCCATTTCAACTTGTCATAGCAGAAAATGCAAAAAGTGTTATGATTGCTATTACAAAGACCCAGAGCTCTGTTTCCCAAATTTACCTTAAAGCTTATAAAATCGGTCTTACGTTTAAGAGAAGAAGAATATGTTATGCTGAAGTTCTGCTTACAGCTGCTGGGATCCAGAATTTGGTAACAGGTGCTCTAGATGTATACTTTGCAGTTTGCACATGTGAGCGGTCATATTTAGGTTTCAGAAAGGACCCTGAGCTCTTTTAAAAGCTGTTGAGACATTTAACTGTCATTCATTGTCATTTTTCACGTCCACGGAACTGCTGCTGGGCGATTTTGAGGTCCCAGACAAGCTGAGAGAACAAAATTTCTGCATCTATTCATATTTATTCATCATATTCATCATTACACACACTGACCTAAAAATTATTTTTCCCAGCTAATTTACACAAATTTGCCATTTTGAGCACCAGAATTTGATACAAATGGTCCAGTTATATTTTTGTTACAGTAACAGTATCGTGATTCTTTTAATCATAATGCGTGCCGCAAGCCAACAGGATGTCAGCTGGCTCAGCTGGCAGATGCTTTTCGTCAGGACCGACTAGAGAAGAACGTTGGTGAAAAAATGGTGGGTGCATAAGCTCTACCTAAGCAATCTTCATAGGAATGAATGCAGTGGCATCTTTGACTGCGGTAAACTTAATACATCCATCTATATTCACTGGCTACTTTGTTAGGTACACTGTACACTGTTCAATTGCATGCTAAAGCAAATGGCCAGTCATTTAGGCATGTCGATATGGTCAAGACAACTTGCTGAAGTTCAAACCAAACATCAGAATGGGGCAAGAAAGGCGATTTCAGTGACTTTCAGTGTGGCATGGTTGCTGGTGCCAGACAGGCTGGTCTAAGTGTTTCAGAAACTGCTGATTTTCTGGGATTTTCCCACACAACCATCTCTAGGGTTTACAGAGAAAGAGAGAAAGTATCCAGTCAGCAGCAGTTCTCTGGGTGAAAATACCTTGTTGATGTCAGAGGTCAGAGGAGAATGGCCAGGTAACGATAACTTAAAAAAAACCCCAAAAACATTTGCTACAATCAAGGTATGCAATGCAGATCATGAAAAACCTTAAAGCAGATGGGCTGCAGCAACAGAAGACCATGCTGGGTGCCACTCCTGTCAGCTAAGAACGGGAAACTGAGGCTTTACACCGGCTCACCAAAACTGGACAACAGAAGATTGAAAAAAATGTTGCTCAGGTTGGAAGAGTCCCGATTTCCGCTGCAACATTTGGATGGTAGGGTCAGAATTTGGCGTCAACATGAAAGCATGGATCCATGCTGGCTGCTGGTGGTGCAATGGTGTGCAGGATGTTTTCTTTGCACACTTTGGGTCCCTTGGTACCAACTAAGCATTATTCAAATGTCACAGCCTACATGAGTATTGTTGCTGATTATCTCCATCCCTTTATGACCACATCTTCTGATGGCTGCTTCCAGCAGGATAACACACCACGTCACAAAGCTCAAATCATCTCAAACTGGTTTCTTGAACATAACAATGAGTTCACCGTAATCAAATGGCCTCCACGGTCACCAGATCTCAATCCGACGTCGCACCTTTGGAATGTGGTCGAACAGGAGAGTCGCATCATGCATGAGCAGCTGACAGATCTGCTCCAACTGTGCGGCGCTATCATGTCAATATGGACTCTCGCCGAATCAGTTCACAGTGTTAAAAACCTTCGTAGTACGTTCATGTATTTGCTGTGTTTTCCTATTTAATCATTTACTGCTGACTCTCCAAATGTCAAGTTCTTTGTTTATTTGCTCGAGTTTCATTTGTGTGCAAATGCCTTGTGATTGTTGCGAAAGCAGTGAAAGCTGTCTTTGCCACCATTACTATGGCCTTAAATTGTTCAGTGCTGGGAACAGCTGACTATCAGAGGATGTCAAGGTGTTTCCTGTTTTTGGGGATCTAGACATGGAGACCTAATGGGTGTTGGTCAGCAGGGTGAGCAGTAGGCCAAAGACCAAGAGACAGTGGGTTGTCACTGTCATCGTCTGTGGGAGAGACAAGCTGAGCCCAGCTCAGACTCAGCCAACTAATGCCATTAGTCTTTCTAATACCATTGTACTGTTCTCCCAGGCTAATGCCATTATGCAGTCTCCGGTGCTGCGGGCCCATTCAGCGCACACACCCCAGAGCCAGTCATTTGGACCAACTTTACGCCTTATCTTTGATGTGGACAAAACACACACAATCGCTCGGAGCCCAATGTGGCCCAACCAGGGGGTAAGATCTATTGTTGCTTTTCTGTGAACTGGCATGAACAACCACAATAGCCCAGTGTGCATGTGTGTACATACATAAGTGTGTTAGTGTGTGTGTGAGTGTGTCTCATAGCCTCACAATGCTCCATTGTCCCTCGGACCACAGCGGTAATTTATGTAAAGATTCTTTCGTTTTCCTCGTTTCCATCCATCCCTTTTCTCCATCACTTTTGTTCTTCCCACTTTTCTCTCTCCCATTTGGGTTCCACTCATCCATCCTCCCATCCCTTTCTCCCCCACCCTTCCTGTACTGTGAGACTGTGTCCATCTTTTGCTCTTTTTCTCCCTCTGTCACTCTTCCACGCTTCTCTACCTCCGTCTGCTTCTCTGCCTGCCTTTTTCTCCCTCACTGTCATCGTGTATTGATCTCGATTTCTTCCTCCTACACTTTGCTGTCCCTCTGTCTCTTTGTTGTCACCCTTCCATACTATGCATTCACTTGACTCTTTCATTCTCTGCTTTGGTTTCATGCCCTCCCCCTCTTGGACTTACACCAAAAGTTGTAAAAAAGCAAGAAAAAAAAAAAAAGTCAACTGATTTTACAGCCACCAAGCCATCTTCTGTATCTCTCCCTCCCTTTTTTTTCCCCCTCCAGTGGTTTGAAATAAATGAGTGAGGGGAGAGGATTGCAGGAGGATGTCACAGAGAAGCCATCACTTAAATTGTGCAACAGCCTACAGGTTTATGAAAACATCATATTAATGTCATTCAGCATGAATTTATGGATTGCATTAATGACATTCAGAAAGCTGCAGTTTGCCAACACCTCGTAAAAAACATGCTGGCTTAGGCTACGGTGAATCGTTTTATCCTTTAAAAATGTAAGGCTTTCTGGCTACCACACCGTCTCCCACACAGGTGTCTTTGCATAGAATGATGAACTGAAACATTAAATATTTACTTTTTTCCCCTCTCTTTTGTGGCTGTTTTATTGGGGTGCCAGTGTAAGGAGCCTGAGTGAATATTCATCGTTTCACTTAAACACGTTTTTCATAAAATGACCACAGATTATGGACACCAAAAACATATACTATTTGGCCACATTTAAATAATCTTATGACGGGAGTTGGGCACCAATATTAGGACCATATTGTTACTCCTGAAGTGTCCCCTGTAGTGCTGAAATGCCCTGAAATGAACCACTGGTTGTCAGATAGAAACTAAATAATGATTAATACTAATGATTCCAGGTGACAAAGGCTTGTTGCACGCTAACTGTTAAATATTTAAATATTAATATGAGTTAACATTTACTTAATATATTTGATTTAAATATTAAAATGCTTCAGATTCTTTTTTCCTGCAAAAATTTAGATTTGATCAAATTCAAGCTTGTTTATTGCAAACGGTTTTTATTTATTTTTATTTTTCTGAAAACTCACAAGAGTCGTCATGACGAATAACAATGTGCAGTCCCACCTGTCTGACATGAGTCTGAGCTTCAGAATTGTTGCTTAGCAAGAGCTCTTTGATATTTGATGATCAGACTTTTGTATGGCTGCTGAATTTAAAAAATATATATATTTATTTGGCATATCTGTCAAATGAATGATCATCAGAACTCGGTTATTGTGCTCATGCCAGTGTCAGAAAATACTGAGCTCCAGCTGTGACATGTTTGACTCGGTCTCACCTCTCCTAACACACAGAAACATACACATCATCTACTCACAGCTGTAGTAGTAGTGTCTCCCTGGCTGAAACTCAAACCCCAGCGAGAAGGGCGTGAACCTTTGGATCTTTTCAGAGAAGCGTGCTGGTCCAAATGGAGCAAAAGGGGCGTTACACTCCCACCTCTTGATGGCCCCTCTGGTCTCCACGCAGCCTTGGAATGACTCCTCTCCCACCAGGTAGAGGGCCAGGGTCTCTGGATGCCCGTGATCCACAGCCTCCCTGTTAGGGTAGTGGGGGCAGTAGATGTCCAGGTAATCATTGAATTTCAGCTGGACAGACAGATCACCTGCTGTTAACCTGGAAGGAAGAACGACAGCGGCATTAATATTTTATGTAGCAATTAGAGACTGATACATGACTGAAAGTATGTGTGTGTGTGTGTGGGTGGGGGGGGGGGGGCACAGGCAGAGGCAGAGAGAGAAAGCACGATAGAGACAACAGGAATCCCACAATTCCAGGTGTTTGAATGAATGTGGCACAGTTCATCACATTTACATGCAGCACCTACGATAGGTGATAAAACAAAATTTGTGGTGTTTAAATACAAGAATGTGTTGGGATTTTAAATACCACATTGCTGCAACTACATTTTATTATTTTTTTTAGACCAGCAAAGATGTTGAATGTCAGATAGAGAAAGCAACAATTCCTCACATGCTAATTAAGACCACTGAGGGGAGTTCAGCGTAAAATAAACTTGACTCCCTCTGCTTTCCGCTCTCCCACTGCACAGCACAAACAGACAGATAGATGTGTGTACAAACGTAAGTGGATGTGCATGTGCATGTACAACCATGTCAGTCAAGGCTGACTGGATTTTGGCATAACAACAACTCTGGACAAGACAGCATCATTAGGACAGAAGAGCTGCATAATGTGCGATCTTTCAGAGCGAGGATTCTGACTTCCTGTCAGCTGCAGTATAAAGAGTTTCCCATGTACAAGCTAATATGTGAAAGAGAGTATGAGAGAAAGACAGAGGGAAGTAGATGTAGGACAAAGTAAGAGACGTTAATTTAACATAAAGATATCATAAGGCCTCATGAATAACAGCATGAAAGGACAAAGCGGGAGACAAGAAATGAGAAGAGAAATGTGCGACAAATGGAGGAAAGGACTGTGAGTGATGAAGAGACATGAGAGGGGGGCCCAAAGGCAGACAGAAGGAGGTTGGTGAAAAGAAAGTTGTCGAGACAGGCTGAAGCAAAGCTGGAACAAAACATTTTTAAAAAAGAAGCCAAAGGAAAAAGTTGGACATACAGGTGCAAAAAGTGGAGTAAAGAGAAAAGTAAAGTGTTTTAATTAGTGACCCCAGAGAGTCTGAGTGCAGACGCACAGAGAGAAGAACAACGGAGTGGAAGAAGAGAGGAGACGGACTTTAATTGGTCTCCTCTTCGCATGGAGTGCAGGAGAAAAGAATGAGGGGCAGAATGTGGTTTGGGCAGAAGGTTGAGGTCCGTCAGTGGGAGTCTTTATAGAGGGGTGACAGAGCGGAGGAGAGAGGAAGGAGTGCTGGGAGTCAGTGAAGGGGAACATGGGAGGGAAAAGGAGCGTGGAATGGGGAGGGGATGGTGGTGGTGCACGGCAGAGTACTCTCAAGTTAAGTAGGCGGACAGAGAGTAGACCAAAAGAATAAATAAGAGCAAGAAATCAGTGTGGAGATGAGACAGAAGTGATGCAAGCCGAAATGAAATGGATAGAAATGACAGGAAGCAGGAGACTGAGACGGTCCAACAAATCTGCAGAGAGTATCAAAGATGGATGGAGCAATGAGAGGAGAAATGACAAGGCTGTCGGAGAGAAGGAGGCCAAAGCTCAAAAAGCAGAATAGAAATAAGCGCTGTGTTAACTCTGAACCTGAATGTGTGTCCAGTGGGTGTGCATTTCTGTGTGAGACCAGAAAAGCAGAAAGGTGTGTGTATGTGTGTGTCTTGGGGATGCAGGTGAGACCCTGGAGGCAAATCTCACCAAAGCTGCTTCCTGCTCAATAGCTACCGTGCAGAATTGGCAATCTATCCACAGGACAGGACACCATCGATCAGGATCCCTCGCTCAGGACACACACACACTCTCTCCTGATCTATATCCCTAATGTGTGTGCGTGTGTGTGTGTGTGTGTGTGTGTGTGTGTGTGTGTGTGTGTGTGTGTGTGTGTGTGTATAGCCATGCCCGATAGCTCTATTACCTGTGTGGGCTAATTACAGCCGAAGAAAATCACTTGAATTTTCTGGTTAAGAGAACGCTAACGCACAAAAGCATATAAACACAAGCAAAACACTATATTTACTCTTGATACTGCCTGTGGTGCTGTTTAAAGGTCCTCTGAGGCACAGAAATGTTTACTTAGGTGCACCATCTGTGGAAGCGTGCGCGCAGGTGTGTGCGTGTATGTGCATGTAATAACAGACGTGTGCTGTGTCAACATGCTGCACCCCCTGCTATACGTTTCATTCACCTCAAGCTTCTCCTGCATTGCTTAGGTCCTATATCCCCCACCCAAAACTCCACTGCTCCCTGCTTCTACCCCACATCCTCACTCGCTGTTCTCCATTCTGGATGACATGAACTCATCCTCCATCTTTTGCTTCAGAGACTGCATCACCCTGCATTTTCCCTACTATTTTTGACTTATCTCTATCCCATATTACCCCACTCCCTACCCCACACAACCTTCCAACCTTGGGTTGCACCATATGCATGCCAGCAATTACAGAGTCGGTGTGCTGTACTGATGTCAAGCTGTCAGCCCTCTTTCTCCCCGATTCCTTTCCTCCCTCCCTTTCCCCCCCTCTCTGGTCCTAGTAGTCTTGGGTACACCCTAATTACACTCAGCATCCTACCCTCCTGCCAACCGCCATGCAGCAGAGTGGTGACAGCACAGGGGCATCATGGGAGCACTGAGGAGCTGTGGGTGTCATAGAAGAGAGCGCTGAAGCAGCCTATCAGTAGGAGAATCCTATGGAAGCAACACAGAGGATTGGCTGGGTCCAGAGGGAGAGGGAAAAGACACAGAATACCATACACACTCACTGCATTTTGGCACACGTTGGTGGGAATGCACACACAAACACATGTTCACAAGCACCAGGACATAAAAGTACTTCAGGAGAATAAAACATGCTCAGTCCCTCATGCCACAGGGAGATCAATGACACCCTTCTGAGGACTGGTGCAAGCTTGTGGTTGATAAAGAAAATTCTCACAGAGGAGCTGAATCAAAAATAACATGCTGGGTTCTTCAGTGAGGAACTTGAAAAGACCAACATTTATCCCGTTATAATCACAGGAAATCTCATGCAAAATTGAAAAACTGAACATAGCTGACATCCTGCAGATGTGTTCATGTAAATGTGTGCAGACAAAGGCAAAAGTGTGTGTGTGCAATAATAATGAAATGCAGGGAGTTCACTGTGGCAGAGACCTTTGATCCTTTAATATGAGAGAATAATTAAAAGGAGCAACAATCTTGCAACACAGTTTCAGGAATACAGAATGGATACTTGATCACGCACCGCAGCTGCATACTGTGCATTCTAAATACACTAAAGCGCTTAACGAAGGTACTTCACATAAACACCGGGGATACAAATATTCTACTACAATGAAAATGCTAATAACGTGCTTACACTGTATTATGCATCCCAAACAAATGCAGGAAATATATACTGTGCGTGTGTACAGTAGTTTAAATAAACAAAGCCCACAGTAAAAGCCTATTGGTTCCTTTAGGTGACAATAGGAGGCCAGAAGGCTTGGTCTAGCCTCACTCCCTCTGTGGTCAATCACAGCAGGATGACTGTTAATTTTGGGCACTATGCTGACTGGGCACAGTACGCCATGGTCACCCTACCTTGGCTGGGCATAGTATGACACAGTTCCAGCTTTTGTGCTGGATGCTGTAGTAACAGATTTTTGGTGCTTTCAAGAAAGATATGTTTGTGTAATGTTTCTCTTTTCTCTTTGCATTACGAGGTGGATGGGAATCACGTTATGATAAGAGAGTCCATGCAAGGTGAGCCATGAAAAAAAAATGAATAAAACAGCATTAAAAAAAAACAACAAAAAAACGTAATGACCGTCATAGCATTTAATTACTGTTCAGTGTTAATGAACTTTAACACAAAAATTGTGCCACTCATAACCTTGGATGGAATGGCAACCCACAGAGTCATATTGGTTATTGCACCATAAAATTTAATGCAGCTCTATTCTGCCGTAGCATCAACTGTTCCATTAAGTACAGAGTTTGCAGTCAATTTTGACACTGGTGTCAATGATACACAGCTTGCTTAGCACGCTGCAATGCCTGAAATATGGAAGCATATTACCAGTTCTCCCACCAGCCACAGCAACTTTGCAATTAGCCCACCCAACTACCCAATATTTATTTAACCCATAGGCTGTATATAAAAGATGGACTGAGCCTCTGGGTCTGAAAAACAAAGCCAATGCATTAGACCTACAGTCTTTATAATAGTCAGAAAATATTCACCAAAACAAAACAAACTAACACCCCCCAACAATAAATAAATAAATAAACCAAACAAACAAATTACTAATATATTAGGATGCAACGCCATCCGTTTCGCACGCCAATCTATTTTATGATTGCCAGTTTTCAAAAGCAAAAACAACAACAACAACAACAACAACAACAACAACAACAACAACAACAACAACAACAACAACAACAACAACAACAACAACCACCCCAGCCCCAATAAAAAACTAAATAAAATTAGGTAAATAAATAAAGACTTGAAATTTCAAAATGGAAGTCTATAGACCTCTTTGGTTTTGTTCATCTTCTACATGCAGTCTAGGGCTAATCCCCACCTGTTTCAGAAAGACATAACGTCTTACCAAATAGTAACAACCAGGCACTGACTCTCAAATAATTATTAAGTTGTAATTAAGCATTACTAGACAGGTGACCTTGAGAGGAACTAAAGGTGAGCATACCTAAGACCATTTTCAAGACAGGAGGAGAAGAAGTGCAATTTAACTGATGGAAAGTTTGAGACAAATCATGACAAAAAGAGCCCAAAGACAGCAGCAGAGAAAAGGGAACGAGGCGATAACTAAAGAGTCTCTCCTTGAGGTCCGCAAAGCTCCAGTTACCTCCTACTCCACGGGCTATCCCATTTTCAAAAGGAAAACCATGAATCATGACACTTCTGTGGAGATTATCAGTCAGCCGGGTCATGATGGGTTATATCTAAGTACTAAAAATGAACTTCAGTTCTAACTAACTGGTGTGGAGGATGCCTGGGAGTCCCCACCAGTCAGTCAGAACTGAAGAAGCCTGAGAGGTTACACTTCCTGAAGAAACTCAAGCAGATCGAGCCGCCTTTGTGTTAAGCACTTTGATACGCAATACTTTTTGTAAGAATTTGCAATATTCTAACCTTCTTGTTCACCATGTCCCTTTCTCCTGCTCGATTACTCTCTACATACATGTACAAGAGAACAGAATGAGGCTACCCCCCCTTCACAAAGCTGTGCCCCCCCTCCATGCCCACACAAAGCCTTACTGCGTCCAGAGCCCAAACACCAGTGTTGTGTCTAACCTGGTACTTACTCCCCTCAACGCGCACAAACAAGGATGTCACCCCCCACCTCTGACCATCTGGGCCCCCCCACGACCCCGCCTGCCCAGCTGGCTCAAAAATCCTTTTACAACCCTCCTCCCACCCCACATCCTCAAGACTTGGCAAACCACGCCTCTTTAGATTCTCAGTGTCATCAAACTGTGGCCAAAGACTGATCAACCAGTCCTCACAAAGAGAAAAGAGGGACTTAAGGGAAATAAGCTGTTGTGCTTATCTACCCTTTCCTGTGTGGTATCCCTCTCCATAAGTGTGTGCGCGTTTGTGCGTCTCTGCTTTGTTCAAGGTCAGCAGGAAGTGTTTCTCTCCTCAACACCAGACCTCTTCCGTTTCTGCAGCTCCTAATCTCCAAATGTGAGTGCTGTGTGAACTTTACTGATATGTTTGCCCCTCTCCTGTCTCTGTCTGTTTTATCTTCACATGCAAGTTATGAGCGCTCACTTTTGCATTAATATGCATTAGGATCTGGGTGGCTTCCCACCTCTGCTCAACATTTGCTGGGGAACTCCTGTGTCATCGCCCAGACAAAAAGTCTTTGTCCTGAAAAGGATAGCGAGATCCATCTACATGTTCTCTCTCTCTCTCTCTCTCTCTCTCTCTCACACACACACACACACACACACA
>JAVDPK010002007.1:207596-241832 GCA_034780415.1 Cichlasoma orientale
CTCTCTCTCACACACACACACACACACACACACACACACACACACACACACACACACACACACACACACACACACAATTGTGCATGGACATAAGCACGGTCCATAAACACTGGCCTCGATAGCTGTGGGTGTGCATGTGTGAGTAAACTAGATGAAGTGATTGGTTGCACCTTTCCTGCCCTCCAGGCTCCATTAAATGACCAGAAGGCACAGGGTATTCACACCACTCCACTCCTCATTCAAACTGTGTGAATCAGCAGGTTGCCTCATGGACCCACATTCCCTATCAATTCACAAACACTGATAGAATACACAGATACACAAACACACACGCGTGCTGCTTCAGGCCTATAGGATTCTCAGCCTCAAGTAAAGACAGAGCCTATTTTCTGCCTGTTACGGCAAAGGTTCTCTTCAGTGTGTGTATATGCGTCTGTTCTGTTGGACTCAGCAGCACAACAGGATGTATAGCTATGGCCAGCAGAGCTGAGGAAAATTGCCCAATTCGGGCCCACAGGACCCATCAGTATGGAAACCAATTCATCGGAACCATTTTGATATGGCAGGATGTCTGCAGAAACCATCATCCCCTTCTGTGACAGAGCTCTCTCATACATAGGCACAACTCACCATGTGTGGTCCAGTCTGATCCTAAAATAAGCTTTCCAGTGATTTTTTTCTTTGAGGTATGAAATTACCGTCTACAACATAAATGGCCAAGGGTGCAGTCTGGCAGTCTATGGGTCTTTTTTATTTTGGCCGTTTGGCCAGAAACGGCATATGCCGAAATGTTGCCTCACTATACCCACCAGCACTGCAGCAGCTAAAAGTCTGAGTTGACTCTCACACCTTCTCTGAGCGGCAGCGGCCGCACAAAAGGGGCAGAAGATGAAGAGTTTGAGTTCTCGTGAAGAGAAGAGTGATGGTGAAACTGTGTGTGCGGCTGAAGAAATGTGCGCGGGCGAGAGTGGAGTGCATGTAAAAAAAGGGGGTGTACAAGGGGGGGGCAAATAAGGTCAGTCGTGCCGTTGCTAGGACAACCACCAATCCGGAGCTGGGACTGGTTCCAAGCCAACGCCCCACCCATCCATCCTTCGTTCTATCCGTCCTTTTCCTGCATCTCTCGGTCGGACAGCCTAAACCTCAGAGTAATGAGTGCTCTCCATGTTTCTGCAGTCTAAATGGAGCTGCAGAATAAATACAGGGCTGATTTGTACAGGTGCCAGGCTCAGACACATAAACTAGCTACAGTACCTCACCGCTGAGACGCTGACAGGACTGACATATGGGGAGAGGTGGGGGACAATGACAACTATGATGGGTGGACACCAAGACCCATGATTCAAACTATTTATAAAATCTATCAAAGCGTATTGCTACAAAGTGGCAGCTGGGCTCATCTGCTGCGTCAACATCATGCGTCTAATATTTATGTAATGCTGGCTGGGCCCTTCGGATTTGCACAGTTCCAGAGCGGATGGATCCATCTATACTCAGAAACATTCATGTTAAAGTTGAGTAAATAGACTATAAAAAGATTTTATAAACTGAGTTACCAGTGTTGCCATGCCAATAGACACCATGGTCAACTGTGAAAGGGCAACTTGGCGAGCTTTTTATCCGATTCGGGGGAAAAAAAGGGAAGGAAAAAGTATCTCTTAATCTGCTTTATAAATATGCTTTATAAACACACACACACACACACACACAATATTTGGGCTTTTGTGCTGCTGGCACAATGGAGTAATGAGAATGAATCCCTAAGTTGGTTAGTTTTAACTTAGGCTCTCCAGTCATCACTGTCTGCATCCACAGGCCGTCATACCTTCTGAGCTTCTGTTGCCCCTTTGAATGACAAATAAATTAATTAATAAATAATGAATTTCTTAGCACGCTGGCCAAAGACGATTAGACGACTCTGAAGGTGACGGCTGCTTTGAAATTTTATAGAAAAGGTTCTGTTTCCGTGCCAATTTTATGGAAATCAAATGCTATAAATTGGCATTCAATCAAATGCGACCCATTTCCGTAGCAGTGTTCGGAGTTATGTTAACTCAGAGCTGACATGTTGACATTTTTGTTTTCCACGAGATGAAGTCTACTGTTGATGTAATCTCTCAAACAATACTTTGTAAGTTTGTGCCTGATTTCTTCTCTTCCTTCCGGCTCTACAGTCTCATCTATTATTTAACTATACTTAACTACACTTATATGTGCCCCAGGTCTTTCAGCCCACCTGTGTAAGTGGGTTAAGGAGGACATGCAAGCGACACCCCATACAAGGCACGCACACATAGACACACATTTACTCAGATGCGCTCAATACAGTGAAAAGGGCGCTCATAAAGCGCACACACTCAGCCAATAAATCAGACCTGGCTTTGAGAATCCATCATTTACTAAGTGGGTCACACTTCTGATGCTGTAGACACTCTCTTTCCCATTTGTGTGCTCTGTTTTCTTCCCCTCCCTCTCCATGATGAGAAGGTCAATGCTGGATAGGCAGCCTAGACCATTTATCCCAGGTGTGCATTCCTTCTTGCTTTACCAGCGTGTGATTATTTGGTGGTTGTTACCTTAGGAATGGTCAGTTGGAGGCCTAGAGCTGTCTTTCTGTCAGTCACGCACATACTCACATTCACAGTTAAGACATGTCAAGGAAATCTGCTCTAATACAACCTACCGGCCTGAATAATTTAAACAGAGGGAAGGAGAGGAAAGGAGAAGATGGAGAGAGAAGGATTGGAGAGGCATACGAGTTAAGGAGTAAATAGAGTGAGCTGGCCCCTTTCAGTCCGTATGACTCCCGGTGAACTTGTTTAAAAACTTCTATTCTTGGTTTCACTCTTGTCTTCCGCCCTATCTTCAGCAGGTTTCATTTCCTTCACCAGTCAGCGTGCCTATACCTTCTCATCCCTCTTCCACCACCATTTTACCCACTTTGCCCCCCTCCCTCCCTCTCTCTCTGTCTGTCTTTCTCTCTGTTTATCTAAGCACTTTCACGGTCACTGCTTTGGAATCCCAGGAGTCTAAACTGCCCCCTTCCCTCTCCCTTCCCACCATCACAGGCGATCCACGCTTCTCTCTCCCTCTCCATCTTTTTCCGTCACAACGGTTAAGATTCATATCGCTCTGTGCGTCGGGGGGTATGGAGGGTCCCCTTTATTTCCCCTCAAGGCAGCCAGCTTTGTCCTGTTCTAGTCACGCACAGCCGCCCGCCTGCCCCACCCTGCCCCTCGCGCTCATGAACACATATTCACACCAGAGGTAGGACACTTACAGCGCCTAATACAATCAAAGGAGCCAAGAACAAAATACTACATTTTTGCCAAGTCCGCATGCGGTTTTGGCCAGGGTTTCGATAAGACTGTTGAATATGTGTTATTAAACGGAGCATATTCAGCATGTTTAGCTCAAGTACACGAGCTCGAGGGTGTGAAATAAAATTTAGGCTCCTGACACTTAGTTTGATTTAAAAGTCTGCCTCGAAGCCGGATGCCTCTGAATTTGTTTGAGGGGTCAGTTGTGTTCCACAACACTGATGAAAGGTTCAGACACAATAAGAGGAGGAGGGGTGGTGGTGGTGGTGGTGGTGGGGATTTAGGAGCAGAAAGGAAGGAAGTGGTGAGGGTCAAGAGAAGAGGTACAGACGCCATGCTAACATAGTGCTAATAACAGCGTGACACTGGACTGGGATTAACTGATTAGTTTGGGATTAAAGATGACTGGTCGCTACTTTAAGTAATGAACCAGAATGACCTAAAATTACAAGATTAACACACAGGAGGCATGGTATGTGTAACTGCGGGTGAGTGCCCCCCCCCCTTCCCCTTAATAGCAAAACGACACAGGCTGCAGCAAATACTCACTTGTCTGGTTATTAATTATGAAGCTTTGATAAAGAACAAGGCCCAGACCAAATTTCTGTTCTGCAGGCAAATCCATCACATCCATAAATGCAATAAACAAATGTAGCGAGGAAGTGATTTTGTGGCTTTTATGACTAGGCATTTGTCACCGAGTGTATTTTAGGGGAACACACAGATTAATTCTACGATCATAAACGCGCAGCATCTGCTACAGTGTTTTGAGAAGCGCATCGTGTACAAGAACTCCATTTCCAGCTGAATAGGGGAGCAATGAGATTCATGAGCTCTGCTGCTTCAAGGCCACAACTTTGGAGATTTGGGACAAGGCTATTTCCCTCCATTCAGCACAAAACACAACTGCTACCCCTGATGCTCCCAGACTGCAAATTACAGTCATCTGATTATTCCTGATGAATTTAACAAAAATGTGATGACAGCGATGGCATCAGTGCTTCTAAAAACAAAAGTTTACTTCTAAGATTAAAGAAAACACGAGTCAGGACTTTAAAAAAAAAAGTGGCTAATAAAGCATAAATACAATTGGGTTCCAAGGTGGTAAAGTATACACAGTATCTTCCTCCACACGATGCACGTTAGCATAGCATGGCAAGCTATCTTAGCAAAACCATAACGCTCAGATCATAAAAAGATATGTGCATTTAAACACGTTTAAAAAGTGTAGACAGTAGGGGGTTAACTGATGTCAATTATAAAGCTACACAGTTGATCAAATAAGTAATTCTGAAAAAGAAAGCCTGCATTCCTTGAACTCATAAATAAAAGATCTCATTGGAACAAAATGTTGAGGAAAGTGGAGGGTGGGGGGGGAGGAACAAGGAAGCAAGAGAGAAAAATAGCAGTCAGAGTACCAGGAGACAAGCATCAAGCTGTGCATCACTGCACACCCAAAAAAATCATGTGGTACTGGTTATTGCAACAACAAAAGCAAATCTAAGTATGTCTACGCACACACGCACGCACGCACATTAACCCCCCTCCCCCCCCCAAAATATCATCATTTCACTGGAATCCTCAAAGAATTGCTGGCATTTATTTTTTAATAAGCATGTGATGCTATATTTTTGCCCCAGTTGTACTCAGGTAAAGGCTGTAACGTAAACTGGGAAGCAGAGTCAGGTTTAAACGCAGCATGATTCCTACTTGGCTTCTCCCCAGAGTCCAAGCAGCCATGTGTGAGTGTGTATGCAGGCAGGGTGATGGTACTGTTGCTAGTGTGTGTGTGTGTGTGTGTGAGCCTCTCTACGACACCTGTATACATGGCTGCGTCACGGTGAGCATGTGAGTAAGCCCCCGTGTGTGTGTGTGTGTGTTGGTAGGGAAGGAGGGATGGAGGGAGGGTTCGCTCCTCACGCCTTCTTGTGACAGTGATAGTAATACCTGCTGACATCCTTTCTTCCCTCTCTCCCTCTCTCCTCATCCCTCCATCCCTGGGGGCCTCCCTGAGCTGTTTTGGGAGTTGAAATCTGTTGACTCTTTCCCTACCATCGTCTCCTTAACGCACTCTCCATCCCTCACTTTTCTCCACTGCAGGTCTAATGTTTTCACCATCTCTGGGGGCTGACGAAAAAATGAAGCAGGCAAGGCAGTGTGTATATTCATTTGTGGTGTGTGTGGTATGTGTATGCCAGCGCAAAGAGAAACAGAGGAGAAATGTGTGCGCGTTTACATCACTGGAAAGTAGGCTGTACTACCATACTTCTGGGAGGCAATACGAAAATAATATTAGTTTTTGTTGCACCGTTGGAAAGTCTCCTAAAAAAAAAGAAAGAAAAAATCATACAGAAGATTCATAATATCAGCACAGTGCAACATTTGTCATGCGATCTATCTGGAGATCTCAAAGCACAGGATAAAAGGTGTTTTTAAGAAATGTGTCAAGTGTCACTTGAAACTCTTCTGTAACAACTGCGAACAGGTAATAAGAAAAATGGAACATACACCCCATAAGTACACACACACACATGTTCACACCCCTTTGCATATCTTTTTAAATCTCTTTGTTGTGTGTGTTGATAAAGTGGACACAGCCACTCCTATAGCTTTTTATAGATCTATACATATAGACACACATGCCACCAGAATGTGTTTTTGTTAATACTTATCAAAAAGTGTTGAGCTGGCAGGTCAAAGGAAACATTATCCGCAATCAGAATATGGCAATTTATGCTTCCCTGAACTTTTAAGCATTTCCCCTGAAATTCTGTAACAGAATTCATTTTTATTTAAAAGAAAATTATTTTAAATCCTTCATGATGCACCCCCCCCCCCACTGCAGAATGCCAGAGTGCCTTATTATTATTATTACATCAAGTACATTTATGATATTTCCCTAAATCTTAATAAACGTAGCTTAAAAGCACCACTTTGTAGACACTCTGTGAAAGAGAGAATTTAAACCTGAGACAGATTTGTGGGGTCTTTACTTTAATCCGGTGACACACTGCAGCATTAAAATCGAACACGTGAATGTGAAGACTTTAAAATCACATCAACCCCACAGACGTTTCCTCCTTTACTGTCGCTTTTCAGCCATCTACTAGCTGCACGACACGTAAGAGAAGCACTGCCAAGGTCACACGCAAACCAGATTTCTAAAGATTTAAAGGGCCTTCTCAGAAATGCAAATAATTAGTTAAACTAAGTAGAACTAATTTATGCACTGCAGCCATGGCTGTCCTCTCTGCACCTGATGACTGTAAGACTCAGTTACTGACCAAAACAAGTGACTCATTGCACAGAAATTCACATCAGGCACAGCGTTCACACACGAAAGCAGGAGCAATTTCTAGGAAACAGAAGTTGTTTGACAATAGAACAAATAGGCAATTATAAAGAAACACTTTTGGAGCGAATGTCCTTAAGCATCTTTAAAGAGCAGAGGTATGATGGCAAACGTCCTCCTGGCAGTGAGGACCTTGTCTTGTACAATAATCCTGATTCCAGCTACAGCCTTTTGCTCTGCCTCGGTCAATACTAATTCAATTTCTGTCTGCGGGAATTCCCAGGTTGCCTCTTGGCAGGATTTCTGAGCCGTGTGAAAGAGTATTGTGAGAGGTTATACGTACGTGCGAACGCGGTTCTGCCTGCACATGTAATAAAACGAGAACTAGACATTCCAAAACGCACATATGGGCCAAACAGCGAGCAGATTGCTTTGTTTTTGGTCAAGCTTAGAGTGACAGCGTTTCCCACAGTTTACAAATTCTTGCGTGCCAATTTAATTGCTGTTTTGTATGTCAAAGGAATACACAGTTCGCCTGACACTTACAACAATGACAGCTCATTGTGTGCCATGAATGAATGAATGCGCTCCCGCTCGGTGCGCACCAACAGCCCTTAACCACCATAACCACCCTCTTCACACACATACGCCACAGCAGCCATTTTGTGCCAAAGCTGGGCTGCGCGGTGCCAACTGAGCTGCAGACATCACTGAACCTCATTTCATTCCACAGCTGTTCCACCCCACTTGGAGACATTCATACAATACAACTTATTACAGCTTAATGCAACCTAATATTGATGTATGTGTGTACACAGAGAAACAGGGCGGCGTGGGGAGAGAAATTGGGAAAGAGATGGGTCCATATGCAGTCTAGCGATAATGCAAGAAGCCGGCGATAATATCTGGGTGTTAAATTGGTATCGATTGACTAAATATCCCGACCAGGAGGAGAGAGCGGCCGTCCTTTCATGCTTGTACACCATGTCTGCTCCGACTGCTCCAAGCTGCACTGTGACTATCTGATCCATTTTAATACAGACATCCTCACTGCTAGGCCCCAAACCTCATTTTCAGCACAGTGTGCTCGAGCCTTCCTATGCATGTGTATCTCAGCTTTCACTTCAAATGCAAAGATTAGTTTTGTCGTGCAACGATTATGCTGGTTTCATTCTAAGGTATATCACTAAACAGTGAAATGGAGGATTACTGATTTCACACAGATGTACACATGAAAGGTGAAGGAAGCAGTGTTGCATAGTAGATACCTCTAAATATTTTTTGGAAAGACTTACTGGAGAGAGTTCATGAAAAGAGGCCATGTGTTAAAGCCAAAGACACTGTTGCACAATGCTCTATGTGCAAACCACACCTTAAAAAAAACAAAAGCATCCAAAGGCAATAATATGCCTTTTTCCTCAAACACTTTAGTCACACCTAAAATCAACTAACGAGTGGAAAGAAAACAATGACCTATTTAGACATGAGGCTGGCAGGCACAGTGGTTGGTAAATGTTCCCACAGCCGTACGCCGCTGGCCGGAATAGACGATTTTTCCTGTTAAACCAATTTTACTACTTGCTGTGAGATGAAGGGAAGTTTGGAAACATGTTTAAAAAAAAAAGAGAGACAAAAACAAAACAAAACATATGAATAATGTCCAAAATGACAAATGAATCAAAGCCTTGAGTGGTTTAATAGGGCTGGGTATCCTTGCGTATTTCTGGGTTTTGTTTTTCCAGAAATTTATCACACTCGATCTCTTCGAGGAAACGAAGACTTCCCTTTTACGCAAAACAGCAAGTAAGAGCCACACACACACACACGCACGCACGCACACGCGCGCGCGCGCGCACACACACACACACACACACACACCTCTTGACAGGGCCATTGTTCCACTGAAGTGAACTTCAACCAACAACAGCGACAGCAAGCGTCAATTCTCAGGCATACAAATCACGAAAAATCACTGCCTTGCATTGTTTTCTGACAGAGATGAAGAGGCTCAAGTGTACACAGAAGTTAACTCATCCACAGTTTACCTCCAGATAATACACTCGATACCGCAAACAAACAGACAAAGCGCATTTACAAAGACAGATAACGTACACAATTGCGCTCGCAAACGCATCTCTGAATCTGCACAGACCGCGGCACAGCAGCAAAGTCAGACAATAGGCACTGACACAGAAAAGGGAGAGAGACACTGATACAGCTATATGACAGATGAGAAGCAAGGGGGGGGGGGGCAGAGAGAGAGAGAGAGACAGAGAGAGAGAGAGAGAGACTGCTTTGTTAGCAGGACCGGGAATAAAGTGGTAATTACCTCACTGTGGGTTTGTTGATTATAGTTCAGCCAGGTTCTCCATGTTAATCATTTACCAGGGGAAGACAGAGATTAGTACAGAGACAGACACTGAGAGAAGAGAAAGCAGACAATGCGAGGAAGGTATTCATTTGCATGTACAATTTACAGAGGGGTAATAGATACAGACAGATCGTTGCATGGAGAAATAAAAAAAAAGGAAAAAAGAAAGAAATCTGTCTAAAAGTGCAATCATCAGCCTTGACGAGACACAATTACAACCTGTCTGCTTCTACTGTACTGTATATTGCATGTGTGTCTGTTTGCACAACCCCACGGATCACTTGCGCGCGTGTGCATGCGTGAGTGAAGGCACGGTATGCAGAATGTGATTTACTTTGGTATTTAAACTGACAATTCAAGAGTGCACGCAGACGGAAATGATGCATAAACAGAGCAGAGATTACACGGAGGACTTATGAGGGCTGCTTTCAATAAAGATACAGAAAAACCAATACAAATATTCATCAGCTCACGCACCATTTAAACACGCTTCGCTGGCTTAGAGCTCACCCTCGGTCTTTGTCTGCAGGGGCGAGAGATGGCTGAGAAAGAAAGAAAAAAAAAAGGGAGAGCAAGAGCTCAGAGAGGTCTGGTCTGATGTCTTAAAATGCTTTCAGGTTTGTGACCAAACTTTTCAGAGTGAGTTCAAGTCTGAGCAAGTGAGGCTACAGGTAAGTAAATCTGGTTATGATGTTTTTATTGGGAGTTTTTAAATGTTAGAACTCTGTTATTTCCTAACATTTACTCTAATCTGCCGCTGCGCGAGTGAGGAACAAAAATTGGGAGAGAGGAGAAAGCAAAGCAGTTGGCAAACAGAGATTGAAGCTTAGGCTGTGATCCAGGGGAACTGTTGCAACAGGTTTTTTTGTCCTCCCCAGGCAGATAGGAGGAAAAGCAACAGTACAAGTGAGAGCCAAGAACAGGAAAATAGAGTAGATGATTAAAGGTTCAGGTATGGGTGACATTTATTCTTGTTACAGATGTATGAGCAGCCCAGTCCTTCAAGCCATTTCTTTTCCCTCCCCGCAAGAATGTAATTCAATCCCTAAAGTTTTGATGCTTCGAGCAAACTTCCTGACAGTTCCCGAGGATGCATGTAGAGCAAAAAGCAGACACAGCTGTATCTGCAAATAGGCCGGTCAACGTGTTTGGCCCAACAGGTTTAAAAGCCCTCCGTGGAACACAAGAAGCAGCTGAATACACCAATAAACTAGTCTGAGCTCGTGGCTCAGGGGAGAGCTAAGGTAAACCGTCAGCACGCACAAATATCCACACACTCAAGCTTTGAGCACTGGGGTTATATTATTATACTAACCTTTAACTGCTCCAGGAAGTAAAAAAATAATTTCTCTTCTAATAAGGAACTATTGCTCTGAGAGAGCCACAGTTATAAAATCGAGAGCGATCGTAAACTGCGTTCATAAAAAATCATAAAAGAGGGCGATCGAACCACTGGAGCCCCACAAAGAAAGAGGCAGGGGCATCTGACTCTGCAACGCCGTTCAACGCCGACCCCGCAGTCAGTCTATCACTTCCATTTCAGAGCTTCATTTTTCAATATAGAGGGTGTTAAATGTGTGCCAGTTAAAGTGTTTCACTGAGCCTTTGTTACAAGCACATTAGCCAGCAAAGAACAGAGCGGTGAAGCCCCTACAGTCTCCACTTGACTGCCCTTGCTTCATTAAAACTATAAATCTAGATGTCGTAGGAAAGGTGAAGGCCAGAGACAGGCTTCTGCCATCCATATTAAAAAGAGTGTTTTTTCACCGGCTACAGTTGTTCTAATCAACTTAGGAATTTGTTATAAGCTGGTCTTAAGATGCTTTCCCAGTGTCACAGGTGACAGGAATAATGGTGCCACGAACCCGCTCAGTCACTTGATTTTGGTCCGAAATAAACAATTTCTTATACTTGCAAAGAAGGCTGACGCATAAGGTCAAATTCACAATCTGCAATATTGTATCAAGATTTTCCACTAAATCAAGCAAAGCCTATTCCTTCTAAAACCATATTACCTGATTTTGGCTTATAAAGCTGCATTGTTGGCAACAGTTGCAGTTACGGGGCAACGTTAGTGTACATTTCAAGCAGTGCGTCTGGCAACATGGGAACTGTTGATCCAAAACTCACTCTCTTTAAGTCAATATTTGCTCCGTTTGCCCTCCATCAACTCCTAAAGGAAATAAGGCTTTTTCACTACTTAATGCTCCTCACCATCTTTGACCTGCTGCTGCTTTGTGTCGCCCAGGTAGCGTACGATGGATTTATCAGAGCCATTTTAACATGAGCAGTGCCAGTGAAAGCACTGAAACTGAATCAAGTCTCAACCAAAACAATGAGTTGAAAGATGTTAAACAAGAGGATATTTTTTCATGGATTTTGTGACAAGAAACACATTTCACTGTGCAATCCATTAAACATGTTGTAAATGTAAAAAAAAACAAAAACTTTTTATTAATAACAGTTGCATTACAAATGGTTATAACACTGGACAGAAGAAATAAGGAGCCAAATGTGGTTATTTTCCGATTCTGTCTGTACTCAGAGCGTCAGATGCAGTCTTTGGTCCTGTATTGCAGCACTGAGCCAACTAAAATCACGGCTCTCATGTCCCTGTGCTCCTTTCCCCCCTCACCTGGCTGCATTTACAGGCCTCAGGACAACTTGGCTGGGTCGCTAGCTGGCAGCTAATAGAAAATATGGTATGGGGAAAATGACTGAAGCTCAACTAATCACACAGCCAATATCCATCACTGGGCTGGAGGGAGTCGTGAGAGATAAAGGGGCGGAGGAGGAGTGAGGGAGTGCAGACAAAAGATGAAGAGAAGGATGCAACAAGGGAGGTAATGAAGAGTTAGGATAGGAGGAGAGGAGAGGAGAGGAGAGGAGAGTCCTTGTGGTAAACCCAGGGGATTCTGGACTTGCTGCAGCATCACGGCTCCACTGATAGCTTTGTGATTGGGTGGTGTTGCTGATGAGAGTGATTCTCTGCCACAGTGGGTTACTCTCCACCGTGATGCTGATGGCATTGTGATTGCGTGGTGTTGCAGCAGACTGTGTGGCCGTGCCACAGGCTGTGACCATTCATCCCTAAATCTTTAGGGAACAAGAAGGTGCTTCCTAATCCTCACAGTGTTTCTGTCCACCACATTTCTGTCAGATCCCAATTACATGACTGAGTTTTTCCCCCACCTGGACACCTCCACTACAAGAGCCCTGCCCCCTAGACAAAGGAGCTCTTGGGAAAATTAAACAGTCCCAGGAGCCATATTTCTGCCAGATTTTGTGCATCTACAAATGTAAAACACAAAAGATAAAACAGCTACTGACAGAGCGGTCTCTGTGGCCAACGGCTAACTAAAAAGGTGTTCATCTGAAAGAGCGTTTTGGGACTCGGGCCTCTGAGAGAGTAAGAGTCTAGGTAAGCGTGCAAGGGAACCGCCAATGTGTTCTGGCGGGCAGTAGCCCTACAGGCCCTGCAGGTCTCCCACCTCAACCCTTCAATTAGCCAGGACTGGAACACCTGGATCAGCAGGTGAGCCACACTCTGCCTGGCTAATGGCCCCAATCAACCCATTACACGCACACACAAACACACACACAGCTTTCCATTACCCAACTACATATTCGCTTATGCACAGCAGCACTTTAGACTTTAATATACACCTGTGTCCCCAGAATGCTATCTAGGGCACTATTCAGAACAAACACTTAGGAAGAAACCCTTACTTCTGCCTTTCTATAAGTAGCATAATCACTAACTCCAAGAGGCAGCAGACAGGTGAAAGCCAGGGTTGGAGTGTGGTCAATATGATAAAGATAACTGGCTGCGGCGAGGAGGTGAGATCACTCAGGTCTGTTTCAAGTGAACCCAGGGTCCCACTGTATTCCTAAAGATCAGGCTGCTGTGTTTAAAGAAAAAACAGCCTGACAGCGTTTGGAGCAGGTTTTACTTGCTCCTCTCTCTCTTCAATTAAGTAGGCATTGACGTGATCTGGCGCATAGCTGAGATTCTTTAAAACACCTAACCCCTGTGTCATTAAGAAGGCGTTATTAAAGATGTTGTGTAATAGCGCGAGAGTGCAAGTTCAGACCAGCTATGTTTGTTCTCAGTAAAGGTGGTAGACTGAAGCAAAATTTAAACCCCCTTAACAGTGAACATGTATTTGGCCTCCAGTGATTACAAACGCCCAGACAACCCAGCTTTCTCATTTTGTCCTGGAGAGAAGCGTCATTACGCGCACAGACTTCCCCTCACCTTGTGTTTGTAGAGTTCCAATACACGGCGTGCCTTTTGGCTACAACCGCTGAGATTATATTGACGAGGACAATCGTAGCTTTCCAAGCAGGCGGAGCTCCCGGTGTCCACAATAAGGTGCCCATCCTGGCCGCTGCGGAAAGGTTCTGCACCGGCTGGGAGTGGTGTGCAAAATCAGGTGACGAGACCCGACACAGAGGAGCTCGGTGAACAACTTTGTCCAGCAGCTTCACCAACTCATGAACAAACACGCGTCAGCTGCTGCTGCTGCAGTTCCACATGATGCATCAACATGAAGTGATGTTTCCTCAAAAAAAAAAAAAAAAAGTTAAGAGTTACAGTCTGCGAAGAAGGTGTGCACACAGAAAAGCTACTGAGCGCTTGTTCACATTCCGCATCGTGGTTTAAGTCTGAGATCTAGCCACTGTAAAGTATAAGACTTAAAAATGGACTGACTTTAGAGCTTAGGGATTCGAGTGCAGCAGTAGGTCAGAATATCAATTTAAACTGTCAGCTGGTTTGGCAGCAACAGGACGCGGAGCGCTGGAAGGGCGGATGCGCTGGGCCGAGGGCGGTGCCGGGGAAACTTTAGGCCAATCAGTCAACAAGGGTGTGGCCATGTTGTTATACTGTACTGAAAAGTTAAATCCTTGGGAGGTGCGCCCACTGGCGTGGGGAGATGGACTGTCACAGTTCCAGTTTTTCAGGAAAACCTGGGCTCTTCTGTCTTTCTTTTCAGGCTTACTGTATAGCTCCAAGTAGGGCAACACTGTATGGTGAAGTGGTGCATTCAAGTACCAAGCGCACAGGATAACAGCAGGGAGCCGCACCATCTCCGTGACTAGTGTCTGCAAGAGCTACATTTAGTTCAGCTACTCTTAGCTGGATGGGCTGTGCGTGTTTGCGCGTGTGTTGTGATAAGTATTAATTCTCTGGTTGTTGTCAAACGCCCCAGGGGAGGATGTAGCGACAGTAATCACAACACCTCCATGGGCAAAAGCCACTGGTGGTCCTCTCTAATTATCTGAGTCTCTAAATGCGCGCGTGTGTGCGTGCGCAGCCTGTGTGAGTTCACTAGCTCAGCTATTGGCTCAGTGTTATCACACATCCAAAGTTACATTGATAGCTCTGTGCGCATTTGGCTATTCCCTTTTTTTTTTTTTTTTGCAGGACTCTCTTCCAGTCTCGCTTTTTGTGTCTTCGACTCTGTGTGAGAATGCCTGTGTGTGTGGTGTGTGTGTTTCATAGTGTACATGTGCATGTGGCACCAGGACTCATTAGCTCACTTCCTGGAGGTCCTGATCATTAATTTCCCATGATGCCTCAGTGCTCCTGTGTGGCTAATTTGTCCCTGGTGAGCTAGCGCTCCCTCAGCAAACGTGGAGCGGACCACAGAGGAGTAACTCACTCTGCAGGGGTCTTTCTCTCTCTCTCTCTCTCTCATTTTGATTGATCTATAGGACCAGACAGTTCCTCACAAATTTTGTAATAGCGCCAGAGGTTAATAACCCTTTGTGAAAATTCATTTTATTCTTCCACTCTTTCTCTGAAAAAAATCTTTCTAATTTTCAATTTGGGACTGTCTTCAGAACATGAGTTTAAGGAGCCCTGCAGCTTACTCTTCTTTTGCACACTATAAATTGACCCGCTCCCGCCTTTCCTTGCATTAGATTGGAGAGAAAAGTGGTCTCATTTACCTCATGGGACCACCAATTAAAATCTAGAGTTATGATACACTAATTTAAGAGACATGTTGATTGCATAGCTGATTAATTCAGCTCATACAAATGCTTCTTTTAACTCAACAGGCAGCAAAAATGAACTTCTGGCAACAACTTTGTGTCCACTTCTCTTCTACCTTAAATCTTGCCCCCCCTCCCCTTACTAGTTAATATTTGTCTCATGTCCTGTCTGTCTGCTATTCATCATTATCAGCACTCTTACCAAAATCCTTTACTTCTTTTTACCTCAGTCTCTATCCATCATCTGTCTCAATCTTCACTTTCATTGATCTTCTCATTACCGGCCAAATATATTTTTTTCCTGTCTCTTGGCACAGATTACTTCGGCAAACATTCTCTGTTATACACTAGTTCTTCACACATCGAGTAACCCTGCAGCTGAAATAACGCCCTTATTTACGTCACATTTCGAAACCCAATTTACACTTAAATCAGCGCTGATCAGATTGGAGTGTAATTAGCTCTCTCCCTGCTAAAAACTGGAAGAATATCACAGAGACAAAACATTAAAAGATCACTCTGGAAATAATCCAAGCTGATTGAACTTGAGCAGAAAAGTGTGTGTGTTTATGTAAACTTGTATACGGTGGGAAGGTTCTAATGTAGTTGAAAACCAGTTGAATCAGGCCTTTTCTGGAACATTAAAAGATTTCTGCCGGTGCTTCAGGTAAAGGTGTCACTTTTGATCGTTTATGTGCGTGTTTGCGGGGCTCTTTGTGTTAGGGAATCTATTAAGAAGTGATTAGCATCCCCCCCCCCCCCCAACACATGCATTCATGGATAAACTAGGTGAAAAACACAAGGAAAGCTCAGTATACAGAGCTTATTGAGGCCACTTCAAGTTTCCAGAACAGATTCACTGTTTCTTATTATATATTCTCCAATTCTATGGAGAAACAAACTGCAAATATTCATTTGTTTGGTGTTTTGATGACAAAAAAACAACATATTCAAATGGGATCTTGTGACTTATTCGTTTAACCATTCAGTCACCACTCATGCCCTATATGGAATAGCCTGAACTCTCTTCTTCTAATTTCTGTAAGCAGTCTTCAGGAATACTTCTTTAGGCTCTTCTTTGAATGTTGGCTGCTTTTTGTTCCTTTCTCTGTGTTGAGGTCCAGGATCTAGGGAGGCCAATCCATGACTGATGGTGTTCCATTGTGTGTTTTCTATCCAGGTATGCTTTCACTGCATTGGCAGTGTGTTTGGGATCATTGTCATGCTGAAAAATTAAGTTGTTACTAATAAGAAACTTTCCCAGTGGTTTTGCATAGCGGATCAAAATCTGATGGTACTTTTCTGCATTCATAATTCCATCAACTTTGACAAGATCTCCAACAGCACTGGCTGAAGTGTTACAGAGCCTCCACGTTGTTTTACAGGTGGCTGTAGGTACTCACTGTTGTGCCTCTCTCCTGACCTCCTCTGTACGTATTAAGAATGTTTTGAACAGAAATTTCAAATTTGGGTTCATCACTCCATCAGACCTGTTGGCATGGATTTTTAGTCCAGTTCTTGAGTAATGTGGCATACAGTACCTCAGCCTTTTCTCCCTGTTTCTCCCTTCCTTAAAAATGGCTTCTTTGAGAACCACGCTTCACCATTGTGCAGAAATATTATTTTATTCCTTTCAAACTGTGTTTTCTTTGACATACTTTATAGATTCAACTAAAGAATAGGAACAAATGATGTCTTTTGAGGACAGGCTGCTACTAAGTGTGCAAAGATACAATTTAAAATTGGTTCTTTGCTAAGTTGTTATATGTAGACACAACACTGGTTCATCCCTCAAATTAGGTGCCTTTTTTTTTTATTTAAACATTCCTCTGAAAATGGTCAGTCGCAAGGACTGGACTGAAAACGAGTGAAAAAGCAGCCAATGTCCAAAAACTTTGAAAGACATCAGAAAGCCCGGAGAACTATTGTTCAAGACCACTTAAAGAAATTACAAGAAAGTCTGGCTCCTTGGGAGCAAAAAATAAAGAAATGAGGGGTAGCTGCAAGACTTTTGCTCAGTACAATATTTTTTATTAATTTATGGAACCCTGGCTCTCAATTTCTTATTGGCATATGGCAAAGGAATTTGATGGGAATGTCCCTTTAAGTTCTTTTTTCACTTTTTCTTCTCCCTCCAATTTTCTTGCAGTTCTTCCTCTCCTAGCATCACTCCTTCTCTTCCTTCCATTGCTTTTGTACAGTAGTGTCAGTAGCCTCTTAATCCTGTTATCGCTACGTATACAGGCTGACACCGAGCTCACCAGAGCTGTAATCAACTACCCTACACACACACACACACACACACACACATTGGCCCCATTCTCGATCTTCTTTGTAATCCCGCTATTTTTGGTCTCTTACTATTTTGATCGGCCATATTCCTGCACGTTTCACGCACATCTCGGTCCGTCTATCACTCATCATTCTAGCATGCTCTTCCCCATAAGATATCTTGTCTCTGCCTGCCACTCTTCCCTCTCCTCCCTTTTACTCCACTCCACATCCTCTTCTTCTTCATCCCATTTACATCCCAGCATTTTCTCTCTGTATTGGCTGCAGCAAGACTTATATCTTCACTTAATTATTCAAGTGGTTAATTTGTTTTTGGCCTAATGACCAGGCATAATTGTGACCTCTTTTTTTTTTTCAATGAACAAATGAGTATGAACTCGCTCCCTCCTCACGTACTTACAAAAAGGCGTCATTTTCGCAACTTTCTGTCCTCCTTTTTTATCTTTGTCATTTTGTTCTTTGTGGAGCTGCTTTTTCGCTGCCTTTTCTTCCACACGCCCACGACACTTATTTGCAACAGTGACAATTTTATGGGGTCATCACTTTACTTGTGTGTATCTTTCATTCTCACCTTTTCCTTTTGTAAAAGTACTATGTGTGCAGCTCTCGTCTTGTGTGTACCTCCGCTCTTTTCCTCCCCCTCTGTCGCTGCGTCTCAGTTCCGTAATTACAGCTCTGGACTCAAGCAGTGATGGTAAATGCTTTTCTATTCCCCTCTCTCCATCACTCTCCCTCAATCTCCATCGTTCTCTTTCTCTCACCAAGCAAATTACATCTTGGTTACTATAGAGACGTGTTTATTGAATGCTTTTTACCGCACTTTCTTACTTCCCCTTAAGCCCCCAATCGCCTCCCCTCTATTTCTTCAACTCCACCTGTCGTTTTCTGCATTTACTCTTTTCTTGCCCTCTTGTGTATTGACAGTTCTGTGTCTTTTCCTTTATTTCATTTTTTCTCTTTTGTTGCCCGGGGAGCCGCTTCAACTTCTTCTTCTTCTTTTTTTTTTTGGTGACTAATAGTTGCGATTTGTAAAGAAAAGATGAGAACCGAGTATGTCGGATAGATTTTCAATGCAGTACTTGTGGCCATTGTTGTTGCCATGTACTACATGTAAGCAGATAAAGAGGCAAGGTCTCTTATTGTACTGATATGGCATGTGCTATCCATTACTATTGACTGTATAAGTGGCCCCCACTGAATACAGCGCTCTGAGCAATCCAATTGTGTCTCTTCTTTCTCCTTATCATCACAGATACAGTGTCCAATCTGTGTTTCTTTGTTTCCTATCGGTTTTTTCTCCCTCTCTCTCCTCTTTGTTTATCCCCATTTCTAAGACTCAGAGTGTTATGTTCTCAGGCCAAATCAACAGATGCCTGCACAAAGTAGGCAGACAGGCAGGTCTCGAGATGAGACATTTCAAAACTCTGTCCAATGGTTAAGATCGTGAAGTGTGGTTAAAAGACCAGGAAAAGGTTTGAGCTTATAAATGCATGCATTCTTGAACTTATGGGAAGTTTCATTTTTGGACATGCATGCTTTTCATAGTAGCTCCTGTTGATGACTGGTGATTCTAAATTGACGATAGGTGTGAATATGAGTGTGAATTTTTCTGTCTCTATGTGTCAGCCCTGCGATAGACTGGCAACCTGTCTGGGGCGTATCCTGTCTTTCACCCTGGAATAGCTGGGACAGGCTTCAGCGCGACTCTGAATTCTGTAAGCGGTTAAGAAAGTGGATGCATGATTGGTTACTTTTAGTAGGACAACAGTGATATACAGTTTCAGCATGGGTCTGTTCAGTACCGTGCTGTACAAGCAGTGCAAACAGTGCAAGGCAGCATGAATAATCTGAATAAATATTTTATGTAACAAGTTACTTTAGACTGTATGCTGTGTGTATATCATCAGCATAAACCTTCTCTCTTATATGAGTCCACTGTCGACAATCTAACCTGTGATTTTAGTGAAAAACTATGCATTTGCAGTACTGTCCTGTTTAAGAGTTCCTGTTAGTCATGATAACTTAACGGCGAGTCAGCGTGCGCAATACCAGGACTCACAAACCGAAGCAGCTAAATGGAGGTTATCCTGAATTATCAATGTTTTAAAGCTGATCTGTGCGTTTGCACAGTGACACTATTATTTTTAAATACACACCTTAAGCATGTACAGTAAAATGTAATGCTCTTACCGGCTTTATTTGTTCAGACATTTAATATTTTCAAATTTTGGCTTCTAATAAATTTAAAAAAAGGGTTGTATAGAATATTTTGAATGTTTTTAATATGTGTAAAATAATACCAAATCCTTGTGTTGTGTTTGTCACCTACTGTCTGTCTCACCCGTCTCCTCCTGCCCTCTTTGCAACATTTGTAATGCGACTGAGATTATGCAATCTGATTACAAACAGTACTGCCATCCCACATTGAAACTGTGAAACTTTTATTTTTTCCTAATGATAATCACTCAGCTCAATATCAAAGTAAGTCACTCCTTTCAGTTTGCCGATTTCTGGTTTTCATAGTAGACAGAGGTGCCACCTGCCACCAGGCAAGGCAGGCAACTGCTCGGGGCAGGCTTTAAGCTACAGCAGTGGCAGTGTGTGTAAAGTTTGCAGTAACAGTAGGAGATATATGATCTCCCTGAAGGGGGCCCAGCTGACTTGACTCCCTTCCGTAGCAAGTGCGTGATTCTCTTTAGCTCGCATTTCAATTGAGCGGAATCTTTGCACCAGGAGAACATAATAACAGCGATCTGCACGAGCCACAGCTTGTAACCAAGCTGGTAACAGTGACTAAATTATTTTAAAATAACGAAGTGCTCCTCTTGCTTCACATGAGCAAAGGTCACAAAACAAAAGCAACGGAACCATCCGAAATGATGTAGACTGACTACATTTACAGGTGATCTGACCTAAACCCCGATGATTAGTAAAGTCAGATGGAAGAACGAAGAGGACACACAACCCGCTCTGCATATTCATCTGTCCTTACGTTCCCTCTACTCACCGGTCCACTCGCTACAATCCTTTTTTTCTCTCTCTCTCCACTCACTCTCCCCCCATCTGTGTGCCAGCAGCCATCCTCTCCCCCAACACCTCCCCAATTTATCCTCCCCTCTCCCTTTCTGTCCCCCCACTGTACTGTATCCCTCCCTGCTCCTCCTCTTCATCTCAGATGGATTGAGTGAACTCTCTGTAGTAAAATTAACTTTGAGATGAACGAGGCTATAGCTGTTTGTGCATGCAGTTTGATACTCTGCCAAAAAATGGAGTGAAGGTTATGTCTTGATCTATTTACTGCCAAGACACTCCACTTTTTGTAGCTCCCACACTTTATGCTCCGGTATCCGAAAACAAACGGGTCTCATCAGTGCCAAAAAGATATTTCTCTTTAAATACAGCCAGAGATGAGAGAGAGGGGTGGTGGCTGAAGTGACTGTCCCATGGCGATCCCTGGATGGCATTAAAGTGTTATTTAAGGAGGACACAAGTTCCTTACCCGATCAGTCGAGTGGCTCTGAATCTGTAAGTCTACCCTAGCAGGAGGGCCCCACACTTACAAATATTAAGTTGTATTAAATTGTAAATTGTTGTGTGTTTCTTCAGACATCAATACAGAAGAACTAAAATGCTGACAAAGTGTAAATCTACATCTAAGTAGATCCACATTTGTAGATAAAACACTGAAGCTGTACAAGCAAAAATTGCTGTTTTATTTCTGCCAAATTTAACCTAATTTCTTGCTGTGTCGCTGCCATTTGCGGTGTTCATAACACTCCGTATTAAACACCGAATGTTTCCCAGTTTGTGTCTGTGTATGCAATCTCTGTCAGAGTGTGTTTTTGTGGGCAGAGATCTGATGGGGATTTGGCAGACATGCTTATGTGGTATAGGAACTAAAAGCAAGTTAATTGTTCCCTTAGGAAACATTTCAAACAGGCCGGACCACTTAAAATTAGGGGCTGAAGATAAAAATGCAGATCCCCCCCCCCACCCCCACCCACCCATCAGTGACTTTTTTCCTCATCAATGACTCTTCCTGTGAGTTATTACTGCAGAATCAGGCCTTAGCATTGTGTGTGTGTGAGAGGGAGAGAGAGAGAGAGAACGAGGGAGCCTTTTGCACGTGTGTGCGCCACTACAGTGTAATGCCTACTTTCTGCTGCTCTTACATCACGACATAATGTTTGACAGGTTTACAATGAACATCTGCAAACATTTAATTAAATGGGTGCATGTTTTGCAATTAACTCCTCTGTGCACCGCGCGGCCTGAAGCTACTGTAAAACTACAAAATGACGCTGATCAGGTAGATGTAGACGCCGGAAACCAAATGAACGAGAACATTAACGCTCCGCTAACAGGTTCTTGTAACTCCCAATACATGGGCTGATGGCTTGTGATTTGAATTATTAATTGCTAGTTATTGTCTTATTACTCAAGGAGGTGGATCCTCAGACTATCAGTCTGCTGCGCCGCTCTTCCTCTCATCAGAACATGGGCGAAAGTGATATCTTCTAATGATTGCCCTCTTGTTCTCACCGCGCCCCCCTCTCCCCTTGCCGCCTTTCAGTAAATGAGGGGAAAGTGATATGGTTCTCTAATGACCAGTGTGAATAATCACCATCTAAATAAAGTCTCTGTTTGGTGCTAGAAATCTCCCACTTTGTCTCTGACTGGCTGTTTTCTGACACTATTCGGCTCTCCGCTGGGCCTTTCCACCCTTTTTGTGTTATCAGGCAGAGTGTCACGGCCAGAGTTCTGTCCCTTCTTTGTCATTAATAGTCTGGTTAACGTCTCTTTTTTTTGATGGTCACTTGCTTCCCCCTGCCTCAAACCAGATGGTTCATTTTTTTATGTGGTTGTCAGTTTTTCACATCCTCAGTCCATTACAGCTGTTGGGCGTGCGCGCATATGTGTATTTTTCCCTGCACAGATCAGAGAGGAGCTCAAATTGACATCCATTTCAGCTGCACGTTTAGCTTTTATATCCTCAGCCAGCGTGAACAGTGAGAGGAACCGGAAGACATGAAAGAGCAGGAGAGCGCTGGGGAGATAAAAGGAAAGCACTAGAAAAACCTTGCTGTCTGTCCGCACATTTATTTTGTGCTTACTAAAGTTCTTCTTCGCGCACATTCTCTCTCTCTCTCTTCGTTGGGGTGAGGAGGAGCTGAGTTATTAAAACGCCAACCTTTCCAACAAGAGGCAATAAATCAAACTAAATATCCAGGGGAGAGAGAGAGAGGAGAGAGAGAGGGGAGAGAAAGAGAGACGGAAAAGCAGAGAGAAAACATGGAAATGAAAAATAGGGAATGTAAAAAGTCTAGGAGGGGGATTTGATGAGCAGAAGGCTTGGGAAAGTGGGAGAAGAGATGCAATGAGAGAGTGGTATTATAAATTGATGTAGGGGATGAGAGAAGAATAACACAGCGATGGAAATAATGAGAGCCTCATCCGGCTGGTCGGAATCTTGCCTCTGCCTCATCCACTTTGATTACTGTCAGACAGGCCAGCCAATCAGGGTTTAATCACTGCAAATCAGTCGGTCAGTGACTGATTTTCAAGGCAACTATAAATATTTTCACTGGTTAGTGGCAAATGTGCTGATAAGTTGATGAATAAATGGGTAGATGCTTCAAAGCGAGTTGGGGTTGTCAGGCCTTAGTGCATGATGATGACAGTGAACCGATGCTCATCGAGGACCTGGATGAACCAGGAACATGAAAGCTATTAGTAACCGTGATCTGGGCATTGGCAGCGGTGGCTGCAGACACATCGCAACTCAATTAATGCAATTAATGTTTGACTTTTTACTAAATTTGTTTTGTTGGCCATAGAATACAAAAAGTGTATGGCAAAAAGAAACCAAAACACTTGGTTTAACACTCTGTTGTTGTTGTTTTATATATGATTTACTTTTGGAAGTGGCCTCACTGCAACCTGCAGTTTCACTCAGAGTTGTCCTGGAGTGTGTAGTTTCTTATGTTTCCTTTTGCATTGCATTGTAGGATAAGAATTCCATAAACAGGATGCACACTCTCTCTCTTTATATATAAAAATTCCCCCGCTTGCCTGCAGGCGATCTTTGTTTGTCCTTCAAGCTCGGGTCCCCTACCAGAGGCCTGGGAGCTTGAGGGTCCTGGGCTGTATCTTAGCTGTTCCTGGGACTGTGCTCTTCTGGACAGAGACCTCCAATGACTTCTGGAACAGTTATTTGGAATGATGAGACCAAAATTTACGTTTTTGGCCACAACTATAAACATTACATTTGGAGAGGAGTCAACAAGGCCTATGATGAAAAGTACAGCATCCATACTGTGAAACGCGGAGGTGGATCGCTGATGTTTTGGGGATGTGTGTGCTACACAGGCACAGGGAACTTGCTCAAAATTGATGGCAAGATGAATGCAGCATGTTATCAGAAAATACTGGAGGAAAATTGGCACTCATCAGCCCAGAAGCGGCGCATGGGACTTGGACGTTCCAACATGACACTGATCCAAAACACAAGGCGATTCCACCTGTCATTGGCTACAGCAGAAAAAAGTGAAGGTTCTGGAGTGGCCGTCTCAGTCTGCTGACCTCAATGTTATGGAGCCGCTGTGGAAAGATCGCAAAACTTCCCAACAATTTACAGGAACTGGAGACATTTTGCCAAGAAGAATCGGCAGCTTGACCATCTGAGGAAATAAAGTGCCTCTTCCACAACTACCAAAAAAAGACTTCAGACTGTCATTGATGTTAAAGGAGGCAATACTTAAGTCTTTCTCAGATGCCTTCTCTCCTGGATTACTGGTTGTAGCTGGGGAAGCCCTGAATGGGCCATTTCTTCCTAAAATCAGGCAGCGCCAATGATTGGTATGTAACCGTGGCTTGCTGCGATCTTGCCTTTCTTTCTTTTACTACTATTTTTAATGTTAATGTTATCTTTACTATGCATTACAGGAAGTTTGGCCACTACTGGTACTCTGGGCTGTGCTAGCAAAGTGCTGCTGCTTGGCCTGTGCTATTGCGTTGCCTTTTTTTTTTTGGCTTTACCTTTTCTTATTGCTGCCTTTGTTTTATATCTTATTTTTATGGTAACTTTCTGGGTTGAGTCAGAAGATGAAACATGTCCGTTTCTGTAACTGTCTGGTAAATAGTTAGTGTTATAGTTGGCCTTCAGTCTCAGGCATAACCGACCCAGAACATTTTACTATATTTGCCGCAATCATTCGGGCTTTGAGCCCCTTTTTAAAACACTGTGTGAGCTGTATGTGTGTGTGTGGTATATGGGATGTTGCTGATGTAATGTTAATGGTGTTGTTATATTTTTTCCAGTCATAACACAATCTTAGAATAACACCAAATATGAAAAAATTGCAATAATTTGTGTGATATTAGTCAAATCTATTGTCTCTGCTTGCATTCTTTCATTTTCTCTGTTACAAAATTAATAGAAGACTAATATACTGAAAAAGGCAAACAAGTCACTCAGTAGAGAATTAACTTTATTTTAATAACTGCTGAGTCATAATAGATTTTTCATGGAAAAAAAAGTCGTGTTACATTTTGAAACAATAGATTTCCAATCTCATCGTGCATTCTGTATAATGACAATAAAGGCATTCTATTCTATTCTGTTCTATTCTATTCTAGAAGGATCCAAATGCAAGACACACCAAGAGCAGAGTTCAAGTCCAAACTGGACAGACAAATCCAGCAAACGTTTGGGCCAGCCCAAGAAGTCACACACAAGTAGCGCCGTAGTTTTCTTTTTTTCGGCTGCTCCCTTTAGGGGTCGTCACAGCAGATCATCTGCCTCCATCTCACCTTATCCTTAGCATCATCTTCTATCACGCCAACCCTCTGCATGTCCTCCTTCACTACATCCATGAGTCTTCTCTGTGGTCTTCCTCTTTTCCTCCTGCCAAGCAGCTCCATATTCAGCATCCTTTGTCCAATGTGCCCACAATCTCTCCACCTCCAGCCTGGCTTCCTGTCTTTTGCCAGTGCCACCGTCTCCAAATCATAGCAGGTCTCACTACCACCTTGTAACCCCTTCCCTTTCACTCTTGCTGCTATCCTTCTGCCACAAATCACCCCTGACGCTCATCTCCACCCACTCCACTCTGCCTACACTCTCTTCTTCACCTCTCTTGTGCACTGTCTGTTGCTTTGGATGGTTGGCTCCAGGTATTTAAACTCATTCACCTTCATTGCCTCTCTGCTCGTCGCAGCTTCACTGTTACACCTGTCAATAGAAACACAAGGCTTGCTGGAAAACTTGACTAAAGAGGAGAATACACTACTAAGCAAGTCCAACACAGCCAGGCTTTCTTGGCATTAAGTGGCTTGACAAAACTTAAAGCCCCTGCAGGAGATACATGTTGTAATGATGGTGATTATCACCTCTTAACCCCGGCTTTCTGCTTCAGGGTCTGAGCACACTCACACAAAAAGGGGGTGCTTGACCTGTGCTGTGACTCTCCTGCTGCATAAAAGTGGATCAATTGAACAACTCCTACTCCAACCCAAGACGTTATCAGGAGAATGGGTGATAGAGATCTATAAAGAGGATAAAAAGAATATGCTTTTGCTGCAAATAAGACAAGTGTGAGGTTGAATTAATGTTATGGGTGTAAACACAGCCACAGAGAATGGTAAAGTAAATCTTTTAACTCAAGTGAATATATTTATTTTACTACTTCGTGCACTCTTGATGCTTTTTCTCATGTGACAGCATTAGAACTTGGAAACTTTAAACGTCGCACATTTATACATTACAGATTATGCAGTATGTTCATGTCTGACACTGTCCCGTAGCCCAATATAGAAGATCAGATCAAAGTGAAGTGGATTGATATTAACAGTCTGTAAATGCAACTGTTTTGTTTGCAGCTAACCATTTGTTAGTTGCCATGGTGCTCGAGCCAGTGACACTGAAATCTCTGATTAAAGTCTCAACAAGCCAGGCTGACCCATTAATCTCGCCTCATAGTACACCCTTTTGGACGATCTGGCAAGAGAGAGCCGAGAAGACTAATGACTAACAGGAACCATGGCAGACCAAACACAGGTGAGACTAATGAGGGGGAGGCGTACAATCACAAAGCAGGGGGAAAGTAACAGGAAGAGGATTTAGGATGAAATTACAAAATAAAATGAGAAATAACTGAGCAGAATCCCAACATCAGCATCACGGTGCAATAAAATTTAATTTATCTAAATTCTGAAATACTGCTCAGATTAAAAAAGAAATCTCAGTGGCATTTTTTAAATTAATTTTATTTAGTTAAAATTTACTTTTAATTTAATTTTATTCGTACTTTGAAAACATGCTTTGGCAATATCGCGCTTAATTGAAATGAAATTTATGAGCTGCATTACGGCGAAGACAGAGGACAGAGGAGGCAGTGTTAGCCTGACATTGAGAGAGCTTTGAGGTTAAATGGTTAAATGGTTTTAGGCCCTTAAGTGGCTTTTTTTCCCCCCTCCTTCATCTCATCCTCCCTTCCTCTACCCCGTTCCACTTTTGATGCCTAATATAAGGAGAAAGACATCAATCATAGCTCAGCCACAAACACACACTGAGAGAAGCACACACGCGTGCGCGCACACACTTATTATTCCAATCTACATGTATATTATGTAGTATTCACAGATGGACACTGCACTGTGCTTGTGTGTGCATTTTAGAGATTCCAGAGACTTCTAGGGTAATAGAGAGATTCAGAAAGCGTGAAAGAGAGATAGAGCAATGAAGAGTAACTCTCTTGTTCCCTCTCCTACATCTTTTCCCCCCAGTGGACCATAAGATATCAGCTGTATTCCACTACATGTTCTTTTTTTTTTTTTTTAAAGGAAGCAATTATTATCTGCCAAGTTGAAGGATAATTATGTAAGTTTTAACAAGCCTCATTAAAGGGCAATATTTTTGTAGTGTTAGTCTAGTTCTAATGTACCAAAATAGAATTTAGGAATCACCCTGCTGAGATCAAAGTTAGAGTATAGTGCTAAAAAAGAGACCAGCTGATCATAACAGTGTATCACAAAGAGACTACAACTGTACTGGAACTGGAAAGCTCAGTCGTGGGTCTTGTCTGGAGGACTGTCAGCTGTCATCCATGTGACATCTCCTTTTTCTTCCATAATAACTTCCTTAATAACCTGTTTCCCTGGCTACAAGTCACTGACACATAATTTAGCTTCTTCTCTGTTTAAAAGAAAATGGTTAAAATAGAAACTTAGTGTACTAGTAATCCAGTGTGCCTGTTTTAAAAACACTACTTTGAGAAACTGACTTCAGTCCTTATTAAATGTTAACGCTTACTTTTTTTTTTTTTTAACTAAATGTCTGTAGTCAACACTCAGAGCAATTAAAATCAGGAAAAACTGCAGGTTCTCGGGCTGGAGTTGACCCTCGGAAACAGACAGCGGCATCATCTAACTGCTGCGAGCGTGGAAAACAACAGTTAGTGCACGAAAACAAGATAATGAATAATGGAAAAACAAAGAGAGATTATTTGGACAGAGCATTAGCCTCAGACCGTGGTTCGACTACTGTTTGCTGTTTTAACATTTTTTCAGAGGTTTTATTTTCAGTGTTTAAAAACATAAAATCACACAGTCTGATTTAGTATTCATGCCTGCGGAATTTAAATTTACTGGATGGCCTTTTCTTGTGGATATGTGCGTATTTCCTTTCTCTTCAGGATATAAGGCGTTCTTCATGCTGAAGGATGTGGAAGAGATGTGGGGAACCACCTTATATTAATAAATGGTTTTTCATTATTGAATGGACTTAGTTCAGCTCTGTGCTTACACCCACACACACAAACACACACCACCAAAAGTCATACAGGGAGGGGAGCTGGCACTGTGTGCTGCTGCTAATTGAATCACGTATTACATTTCCTCGAGGATTAGCTTAGTCTGAGAAACTGGTGACTGCATGAGCTGCAAGACGCTTGGTGTTTGTGCATCTGTTTATATTCTGTATATTCACTGGGACGGAGAACCTACATATCAATTATTCATCTTGTGTGCCGCTCAATCAGATACTCAAGAACCCCATCTCTACCTCTTTCTCACCTGCAGGGATTACAGGAGGCGCAGTGATAGGATACACTAAGCTGGTTTCGCAGTAAATTAGCATGCTGCTGTTGTGCTGGCCAGGAGGAATTATGAATGTGCCACAGCGGTTGGCGATGGAAGGAGGCGGCCAGGTGACGCAAAAAGTGCTGGTTTTACTGGGTGATTTGCTGTTACAAAAGCTGACTGTTAATAGCTTCAGGGATTTCAACCTTGCAGACCTATAGGGGTCACATAAATTATAAAAAAAAAACTACACTGCCAAGGAAGTATGAAACAGTTATAGAATAATATGAGCTTTGTTAGGGATAAAACATAAGGATTTAGGATCAGCTTCTGACAGATTGGTTTTAGGTTTAAATCAGGATCTTAAGAGAGGCCAGTAGATGGAAATCTCTCATGCAAGTATCGCTCGAGCTTATCTACTCTACAATGATCCATATATAAATAAAGTTCCTACTTTGAACCTCCTGCTTGGCTGGCACGCTTCTGTGTGGAATTTCTATGGTCTTCCTGTGCCAGTATGGATTTCCTGCCTTACTGCTGAGCGCCCGTCTCTCTGTGGTAACAGTGTGGTAGACTGGCGCTCTGTCCAGGAGGTGCCCCTGTGCCCTATGATAGCTGTGATCCAGCCCGACCCAGCCCTCCACTGCCTGTCACTAAGTTGGAAAATGTGAATGTGCAGGTAACAGAATCCACTTACAGGAGGAAATGGGGCTCCACATTACAGTAACCCTGTTTTGAGCTGTGCTAGTTTAAGCTGACAACTGTTATTTACAGCTTGATATCAACTGTACGGATATGATTCACTCCCCTCACTTCCAGAAAGAAAAATGGGAACTCCTTCCCAAAAGTTTTAATTGTTTTTGTACCTTCTGTTCTGTTCATGTTATACATTACATTGTGATTGTGGTAAATCACAGAGGGTTTGCTGTTACACAGCTGTCCCTGCTTCCAAGCCTATATTAATATAAGTATGTAAACATTTTTTATATAAAAATGTAGCTGGTACATTGCCGTGCTATAAGTATTCTGGGGTCACCTAGACTTGATGGACAGGTGGTCAGTAGCTTGTTAGTAGGCTCCAGCTGTGAGCGCATTGTGATCTTTGACCTGAGTTTGGAGCTTCAAACAGTTGGGAGTCCTCCGCTCTGTCTGCTCTCGCTGTCTTTGAACCTGCTCGTGCAAAGTTTGGGTTTGGGTCAGAGGTCAGGGAGTAAGAAGTAAATAATATGGTAAATATTCACACAGGGAGCGCCGAAATGAGACCGCTGAAAAGCATTTTACAATATTTATGTTTGATTGTGCTATGTTGAGCGCTTTTTGGTTAAACAGATCATGGAACCAGCTCTCTCACTTCAAGAAAATACTGCGACTACGTCATTATCAGCTTTTATCTGAAACTGCGCAATACTAAAACACAGAAATCAAATGACGATGATCATTAATTTACGTGGGGGGGGGGGGGGAGCCTAAAATCATTTAATCAAAAAAAGTAAGAAAATAGTTGACATGATAATGGTGTTCCCATTGGAGGAATTATGGGGTTAAAAAGGTTTTAAGGTGAGCTAGAAGATTTGTAGTATCTGATGTTGGAGTATCCCCAAGATACTTACACATAGCAACAAAAAAAAGATGATATATGAGACACCAAATGCTTTATGAAAACCTTGAAATGAGGTAACTAAATGCTCTCTGTGATAGATTATTGACGGCTGGCAAGTCATCTCTTTTTTTCTGCCATCCTGGAGTCAATGAGTAAATCCTGGAAGTCACAGCTCTGAGTAACTGTGTAGATAATTGGCTAAACATGTGAAGACACTGAATACTTGACTCATTTAATTACATTACTGCAAATACTAGCATTGTGACTGCACACTGGATATAATATAATTTTGCGACGCGCGTAAGAGTGCCAGGAACAAGAACTGGCACGGACCACCCTCAGCTCAATTCACACTTATCCCTCATTATTCCATCCATCCCTGTGGTCTCATGAGGGGATGGTGGTGCAGACGACAACACTGAAAAGCTGATTTGCTCCTCAGTTAGAAGCGAATGAAGGATGAGTCAGAGGAGGACATTGAAATGATGAAGAGGACATGAGTAGTCCTCACAGGCTGCCTGTAAAAATAAGAGAGACAGAGAGAAGAGGAAAGAAAACAAGATAAGAAGAGGTAAGTAGTTTACAGTGGTGTGTATACTGTGTGTAGGAGGAGTGCAGCAGGAGTAGCAAGACTAGAAGAGGCATTGACTGGCTTGGCAAGACAATAAAAATAGTGCTGACATGGTGCAGTTAATGTGTGTGTGTTTGTCAGCGTGTGACAGGGAAGTGGGAGAGTAGAAATGAAATCCTTCCCGGAGCAGTGATTTAAAAAAAAAAAAAAAGAAAGAAAGAAAAGTAAAAATAAAATAAGGAATGACGCGAAAATGAAGAATAGAAGCAGACTGAAGGAAGAGGACAGCACAGGATGCTTCGATTACGATTCCAGATGTTAAATGGCACCTATTTAGTTAACTGCTGACAGGATCGATAGGGAAAAATTGAGAAGGGTAGGGAAGATGGAGGGAGGAAAAGTGGCAGAGGGAGGATTGGAGACGGTGGGGGCAGCAGGGAGGACTGTGAGAGGAAATATGGTTGCCATGCAAAAGCAGTGGAGAACAGAGGTAAAGCGGGGAGAAAAGAGGGATGGAGGGTTGAAATGATGGATGTGCTGCTCTCGTTTTGTGCCCCCTAACGAAGACTCTAATTAGTGTTTGTGTAATTCCACACTGTCTCCTCCGCCTGCTCATCTTAATTAACTACATTCATCTTCCCCTCCCTCCATCCATCCCTTTCTCTCGTCCTCCCTCCCTCTGCCCTCCTAAAATAACATACTGACTGTCTGAACCCCACCTGGACCAGACCTGCTTTTACATGCTCACTATCTCTCTTCCTCTCCCTTCCTTCCTGCCACCAGCTTATATTCCCCCTTTCTCTCCATCCTTTTCTTTTGCTGCACGTGTTCTTCTGTCTGATGTCTCTCTCCCCATCTCACCTTGAAAATACTCTCTAGTCCTCTCTTTTTTTTTTTTTTGGCTCTGTCTCTCTTGTGGCTGACTCTGTTAGTGCTTGGCCGGTGTAAAAGCCTGCCCACCCCGGTGAGTCTCCAGAGCCATGTATTGTGACGGCCCATTTAGTCACCCTAGTCATTAATTTCATCAATAGGCTCAAGAAGTAGCAGCGACATCACCAGAAGTACATGGCTGCCCTAAGTGAGTCATACATTAAAGTCAAGGGACATTCCCCCCCGAACAAAACAAGAAGCCGAATTCAGCAGCAAGTCTAAAACAAATTGAGGATGACACAAGGGAACCAAAACAAGGAAACAAGGTAAAAGGAGTCACATAAATGATTTTGGTGGATCCAGCTCTACTTCAGATTTGTGAGGGCAATTTGAGTTTAGGGGACAGTTACAGAACTTGGAATGGCAGTCAGACGAGCGGCAGAGACAGAAGGGGCTGTGTGAAGTGCATTTACAGATGGAGATGACAGGGCTGTTGATGACTGGTCTGTATTGTGTTATTGTGGAGAGCAACGGTTGGATCGGAGTACCTGCCATCATTTAGCTCCACAGTCTGAAATGGCTTTCCTGCTTTCAGCCTTTCAGCAGTCAGTCAGTGTGACAAAGGACTGCTGGGAGTCAGAGCCTGCGTTTCACAAAATCCAATCTCATCTCTGCACATACACATGAACACAAACGAACACACCAGTGCCCTGGCACACTTGCATACAGAGTGGTGAATATTCTGCCCACACCTTTCACACAAACCCAGTCACACAATCTGCAGTGGAGGGACCTTAGCACTCACTGTTGCACAAATCAGGTGTCATTCAAAGTCACTGCGAGCGAGGGAAAAAATGTATTTATGTCTTCTGTTCTATGTGTGTGTGTGTATGTGTGTGTGTGCATTTGTGTATGTTTGTGTATATGGATGTTGTGGATGCGGGAAGTTTGCTGAGAGCAGCAGAAATTGTTTTATTATCCTCTTTGGTGGAGACACCCAAAACCCACTTACATCCATAATGCACCATCACAACCCAGAATGCATTTCACCCTTTAAATTTGCTGGCAGCCATATAGCCATCACACTTCTCAAATCCAGACAAAACACACGCACAAATGCATACTCCACACGCATGGCACAGTGATAGCCATTACAAGCTAATAGGTCCCACCTCCTGCTGAGGGTCAGAGGTTAATCTGCACTTTCCCGCAGCAGTCGAGCAGAGGAAAGGGATTGAAAGGAAGAGAGCATTGGGGAAATAGAGATAGACCAAGGAAGGAGGAAGCCAAGAGCAATGAGGCGACAGAGATAGCTGAAATAAGGCGATTGAGATAGAATAACAAAGAGGAAGCTACAGACAAGAGAAAAAATGGAGATATAAGGGAAGGAAAGAGACAGAAAGCAACAGAGATACAGGTGCAGATGATAGTCTAAATGGAAAAAAAAAATCTCCCCACAGTTCTTTCAACTTCCTGCACATTTATGATGTCATCATCAGAAGCTCCAGGAAGCTGTCCTTGAGGGTGGAAGGTGCCATTCGGCATTGATCTTAGATAAGCTTAGCCACTGGAATACCTAACCTTTAACAATAAAAGGAAAATGCAAATCTGACCTTAGATGACAGTGTATGTTAAACCTCTTCCCACTCACCTAATCTGGGTGCCCACTGGGCTCGGCATCACCTGTGCTGCTCCTGTGGCTGATGAAATGTAGATGTTACAAAGAACTGGTGGCAGCTGGCTTTTTCAACCTGCACCTGTTCAATTTCTGTGTGCGTGCGCGCGCATGTGTGTCTGTCTAGGGGATGGGATTTTGTTGTCTACGTCTTTCTGTGAGTGTACGTGCGTGTGTGCCTGCTGTCTTCAGTGTTTCTGTGTTGTCTGCAGAAGTACACTCACAGGGATGATGCAGTACTGAGACTTGTGATATATGAGGTGTCAGGAACATTTGTCTAAATGGCCCCAAAGTTGAAGTACCTTTATACTTATCCTGCAGTTCTGGACATTCGCTGTAACTATCTACCTAAGTGGTATAAACTTTTTTTGCCTTTTTGCCCGTCCTGTAATATGCACACAGGGTGGACAGAATAGAGGAAAATCTAAGAAATGGATGTAGAAAATTTATAAATTTATCTGCATTTTTGCAAAAGAAATTTTATGGAAAAGAAAGTTTTCACAGGATTCTATGCAGTCCAGTGAAAAACTAAGTACAGCCTATGATTCAGTAGGTTATAGAACCACCATTAGCAGCATTAACCTGAAGTAACCACTTTCTGTATAACTTTATCAGTCTGTCACATCATTGCAGAGGAATTTTGGCCCATTCTTCCTTACAACGTTGCTTTAGTTCACTGAGGTTTGCAGGCATTTGCTTATGCACAACTCTCTTAAGGTCCAGCCACTGGGTCAATGCAGCATCCTGATTCTTTTCTTTATCAGTAATTCTGCTGTAAAGCACGGTGGTGGAGGGGTGATGATTATAAAAGTGAATATAAAAGTGGAGTGAAACGTGCTAAAGCTTGGCCAGAATTGCATCATGCAACAACCAAACATCTCCACTTTGGTCTCAAAGGACATTGTTCCATAAGTCTTGTGGTTTTTTTTTCACATGCAACTTTGCAGACCTAAGCCATGCTGTCATGTTCTTTTCAGAGAGAAGAGGCGTCCTCCTGGCACCCCTTTCAAACAGGACATAGTTGCTCAGTCTTTTTCTAATTGTGCTGTGATTAACTTTTAACATTTAACATGCTAACTGAGGCTTTAGAGCCTGAGATGTCGTTTTTAGTTTTGCAGTTTCTCTGAGCATTGCACGGTCTGACTTTCAGGTGAATTTGCTGGGAC
>JAVDPK010002007.1:247101-270877 GCA_034780415.1 Cichlasoma orientale
CACACACACACACACACACACACACACACACACACACACACACACACACACACACACACACACACACACACTTAAAGTTACAGTGATGCCTGATGGACTGCAGCTCGGCCACAATATTGGAGGAATGCGCTTTTGTCGCTCGCTGGGGGTGGAGTTAGAGAGTGAACGAGCGCTGCCTACCAAACAGAGAGGCGGAGAAGGAGGAGAGAGAGAGAAAGGAGAGAGACGGGTGGGCAGGGTGCTCAGCGTAAAGGATGGTTGTCGGAAAGAGTCTTGAAGACCTAATGAAACTGGCTGGTTGAATTGTTTGCAGCGATAATAGAGCTCAGTGGCGTGTTTTGCATCTCTTGGATCCTTGGACGGAAAAAGAACTGCAGTAGCTCCCTGATAAAGAAAAAAAAAGAACAGTTAAAAAGAGGAGGACTTGCTCAGTATCTATTATTTTTGCATCTTTTTTTTCATCCTACATTTCTCTTCAGTAGCCTGAGCCTTTTTCCACATCTGCAGCACGTAACTCTTTTCGGGCTCACCGGGCTGTTTGATGCTCGACCGACCTCCCGTTTGGACCCAGTACCGCCCTCCTACACTCCACTGGCGGGCTCACAAGCAGCAGTTCCCGGTGAGAAGAGAGGATCAGCTCAGTCATAAAGGGGGACCGCACATACGGACCATAACTTCCCCCGCCCCCCCTTACTTGAACCCCCAGGATTTGTTGGGGAGGGAGGGGAGGATCGCAGAGTCTGGTTTACGGTGGAGGGGAGGGTGCTCAGTCACTTTACACCACAATAGACTTTGAGTTTTCCAACACTTATTAACTACATCAGGTATGGACTTTGAAGTATCCCTTTGAATGCATGCATGAAGCTTTTGTTTTCCCCCTCTCCCGTTTGTTAGGCATTTGCTGGGATGTTTGAGTCGCGTTGGTTGGTGGGGTGAAGGGACCGAGAGTGTGGCCGGAAAGACCAAAGGAACGGAGTCCGAGAAAGGAGCCGAGAGCATGGCTCTGGTAGCGCTGTCTCTCTGGGTGCTAACGAGTCTCACCTGGGCGAACCTGCTCCAGGTGTCAGCCAACAGGCATACCGTTTACTGGAACAGCTCTAACATACAGTAAGACCCCATTCTTATGTTTAACAGTGTGTGAGTGTGTGTGTCTGTGTGTGTCTGTGTCGGTGTGTACTATTTCTTTTGATCTGCCTATTCTAAAGGGATGAAAAATGTGTTGTGCGCTCTCTGGCCCGAGCTGGCATATGTGACCCGATCATTAAAATTAATTTTAATGATCACATGTAAGCGATCTCTCCCTTGTTGCTAAGAACATCCCGTGAACCCGGAAACGACCCGCAATATTATTATATATTATTTACCCAAGAAGTAGCCCCTGCGACTTCCGACTCATTTTGCCCGATCGGGTCACATATTTGCACCATCACATTTCAACTTTCATCACTTGTTTAATTTTGCTCCGAGCCGTGCTTGCATACCTCTAAAGCCTTCATCGGGGTTACAGCAACCACCTTTCCCATCTATATTCTTTTTACTTAATGGAAGAAATGATGCAGCTCCACAGTCACTGTTTAAGCAGGCCTCTCACGTTTCTCCTAAGCTATTTTTGAGCCCCAAACAGCTCTGTCAGACCCCTGCTGTGAAGTCAAGGTGGCTCCAAACCATCTTTTCAACACCTTCTGTTTGCGCAACTGGTCAGACATATTTGGTTTCTGTTCCCTACACCACCACCAATCACATTTCATCCCCCTTCTTTTTCTCCCATGTCTCCTATACCTGCCTGTCCACGGTGGATGGGAGCAGAGAGAAGAAAAGGAAGAAAATCACATGTGATTCTCTTGCCTTCCTCTCCTCTCTCAGTCTTTCAGGGCTTTTTCTCTCTGTCTTCTCCTCTATCTGGTTCAATTAGGAGCACTTCTTCATCCTGACCCCATTGTGTTGTAGCAGTGTCACTATTCAATCTCTCCTTCCCGCTCCCTCTCCAACTTGCTCTCTCCTTCTATCCCTTCCTAACCCCCTTTCTTGTTTACACTCAGTCCGTTGGCCTTTTTGTTATCCCCCTAATCCTTCGCTCCTCGCCCCTATCTTGATTCAAGTGAAAAAGTGTTTTTTCTCTCTCATCTCTTGTTTTTTTTCCTTCTTCTTCTTTTTTTTTTTTTTGGAAAGCTGCCTTTTTAATACCGTCCTCTTGAGTCCAGGGCTCTGCTACTGGATTCTTGAGAATGAAGTCTCAGTCTGCAGCAACACACTACAATTCATAGTAAGATAGTGCACGTTTTAACAGCCATGTTTCAACATGGCCTACAGGCACTTTGTCCTACGCCCGAATTAACACAGATGAAAAGTGGAAGCTTCGTTTTCAGTAAGTCGTTAGATTTGCTGTATTCGCCATGTCTCAATAATGTCACAAAATCCACATTTTATGCGTCAGAGGTACAGAGGAGAGCACACACCTTCCTTTTTGCTCTCCGTCCTGCCGTGAATCCTGTCTTTGTGTAGGAAATGTTTCGGCTGCAAGGTGTCCCTCAGAGCTTCTCAGCATGTGGTATTTACCTCTTCAACAGAATTTACTGGCCTCATCGAATGTGCATAAATAGCGATTCTTTTATGACCGTGCTTATTAAAAGCATAAACAAAGCGAAAAACGCTGTCGTTTTTTTTTCTCGGTGGGACGAATGATTCTGCCCGCCAACGGTAACTCAGAGCCAGTGTTTTTAGTTTACAGCATGGAATAGAACAGAGAGGGGCAAGTGAAATTATACCTCACAATAGCATTACTACATATAAAGCACTGCATGAAGTAATAGATGTAGAAAGTATGAGGATATTCGTTGCGACGTGAGTGGAAACAATATTCGTTTTCCTGAAAGTGAGAAAATAATTTCTGCACATTTTAGAGAAACTAGTATTGCACACACAGTTGCTGCTAATGCGTTTTAGCTGATATTTGTCTTCAAGCACCTCCCGTGTGGAGGGTGCTCATATTCAATTTCTATATCCCCCCCCCCCCTATAAAAATTTGATAATAAATGCTAATGAAATTCCACCTTCGCTTTTCATATAAGAGACAGAAGTTGATTTAAGTAAAACGCAGGAAAAATACGCTCAGAGGCACAAAGGAAAGGCAAGACGTGAACCCCAGATCTCGGCTCAATCAGCTCGATGTAACACGAGCTGCGTTAACCTTCGTGAAGTGCAAAATCAATTAAGCAAATTCAGCTGCTTTTTTTTTTTTTTTTGCTCTACATACAACATGCAGTCATTTTTTTTTTCCAGGCAAAAGCAGAGGGAGAACTCGAGCAGTCTGGAGCAGCCTAACCTTTAACCTGACTGTCCAGGACTCGGGCACTGCAGAGCCCAGCAGTCAGCCCTCTCTCTCTCTCTCTCCGCACGTTCACTGCCAATACTGTTTTCATCCCAGTGGCAGAATATTCTTAGCCCCTGCAGTGTGAGCCTTTTATAAAAGACTGTGTTTAATTAAAGAACACGCTGCATCTCAGTGGACCTGCCTCATCCCTGATCTTCCCGGCTTTTCCTCTCTTTCTCGTTCTCACTGCACACATGCACAATGACAATGCACGGGCACTGAGTGGGGCTAACTTTTTCAATTCAGCCTACTTAGTGAGTTAGGAGACAAAGGGGCCATGGACAGTGGCACATAAAAGACAGATAAACTGCTGGAGAGTCTGTCTAATCTACTCTTTCATACACTACTGAACCATTTTTTCAACAGCGCAGATCCAATTTCCAGCATTTATTTTAATCTCTGCACTCAACAGCACAACATCCAACATTTGTAAGGTTGGCTTGGCGTGTCTTTAGCCGTTGGCGATCCGCCTCCCTGGAGTTTCTCTAACTTGCAGTGTAGTGTGGAGGTTTAGAAGGCCAATAATAAGCTGTAGTATTGCTGTCAGATTGAGTGGTAAACACATTGTAAAGCCTCAGGACCCAGCAGTTTCTCAACCAGCTTCTGACCCCAAGCCACTCATCAACCACAAGAGACAGGCTGAGACTGTTACCAAGCATTAACTATTTCACACACACACTCACACACACATGCTCGCAGAAACGTGGGTCTGCAGGCCTACACTTGTGCGCATGCTAGCTCGCCCACTTACATCCGCAACTTTGTGTGTGCACGTAAAAAAACACACACACACACACACATCCTTGCTGTGTACTTTTTTAACTTCCAGAAGATGGATCATTTCCCGCGTTTGCGTCTCGCACAAAGGCTGGTGCCACTGCCTATCAGTCACTTGTCACTGATATCCCTGGGCATGAATGTGTGTATAATGGTGCGCATATTTTTTGTGTGTGAGACCGAGTGTTTGCGCGCGTGTGTTTGCCCTGTTACAGATGTCTGTGTTCATTGATGGGTGACCGAAACAAAAACAAATCCATCAGTCCGTTAAATCACACATTATCTTCCACCACCTGGCAATTAACCACTGCTGTGAGTGTGAGTGCGTGCGTACGCGAGTGTGTGCGCGGCTATACATGTGGATGTGTGTAATTTAATAACACAGCAGTTAACTGATTTGCATAATAGATATCTGTTGATATCTCTTAATTTATCAGTTGTATATTTTTCGAGCGATTAGGCTGCGAATAAACAAACACGTAGGAAACTGTAGGCATTATGTGTGTTATCAGTGTGCGTGTGTGTGCGTGTGTGTGTGCAAGTGTTTGATCGTGACACTGTCACCTCTACGCATACCTCTGGAATGAAGCCAGCTGTTGCAGGCAGAATTTACTCCTCATACAAACGCACATGTGTATGGGTGGTAATCGATGCCAAGGTGGAACTTGTTTTATATTCATCCGGCTTGTCAGAGTACACAGTGACACGTCACGCAAGGCGGGAGAGAAATAATGCCAGGAATACGAGACGAGCGAGACAGTGAGAGAGAAACGCTGTGAGACTGGTTGGATTTTGTGTTGAGTTATAATTCAGCATGTGGACGACGGGCTTCGTAGTAATGATAATAACGCTGGGCCTGCGGCCTGGTCCACGCGGTGAGCTCGAACACATGGTCTGTGCCTGAGAAAGGAAGAGGTGATGCTCTGAAACAGACGGGCGGATTAAACAGGCCAATCAACACTCCCCTTGACAGCAACACAGAACTATCTGTTTCCGATCCCTACTTAGGACAACAGTATTTACATTTATGAGTAGCTGCACAGACGCGTGGAGCGCCCGTGCGCGCGTGTGCACACGCGTGTGCGACCCATCTATCTGTGATGTTTGAGGTGCCACGGCTGTGATGTGTGCTAACGCACCCTTGCGGCAAAAACCTCACACATAGTCCAAACTGTGCTATAGACACATTGATCAGACTGTTCATTAGTAATGAAGCATAAGGCCACACAGTGTACAGGTGAATGGATTTTGGTTCGTGGGTGTGAAGGTGTGTGTGCGTGTGTGTGTGTGGTGTCAGACGCTCACACAGAGATGTCATTAATTAAAAGCAATAGGGAACACCTGTGTGATGGATGTCTCTTGTTTGCATAATAAGATTCAGTGGTATGTAGGCTCCAATCATTTTTTTCTGACTGGACAGTTATTGTCTGGTAGGTGAGAGGAGCAATAAGATACACAGAGGGAAACAAATGAATAGTTTTCTTCTCTAAATTTTTTTTCTTGGTATGAGCTCGATATGAAGTGTGTTTGTTCACCTTTATGACCTTCATTCATTCTCCTGTTGGCTGATGGGAAAGCACTCATAGGGTGGTGGCATTTTGGGAGCTGTGTGGTTGAATGGGAATTTTGCACGACATTGAACGGCATGTGCTGGAAAGTATGTTCCTTTCTTTGTGTTTCTTTTTCTCCTTTCCTCTTTTGCACTTTGAAATTTTGACCAAAGCCATCTGTCACGTATCTTTCTCACAGCTCACACATGAAGAACTCATTTATACAGAGAAAAAGACAAGCCTGAAAAATGGAGCCCACCGTGGGTTTTTTTTTTTTGGCATCTCGATTGGCCCTTTCATTTCCTCAAACGTTGTCTCGCTTACACGATCGACTAATCAGAAGCATTGCTGTGAAAATGGAGCACTGATGTTAAGCGTTCGTGCTTGCTCGGTCTTGAGTCGAGCGCTAACTGGTCACTGTAATGGTTTGGATTCAAAGAAAGCCATCATTTTTTTGGGATGGGGGGTATTTTTTACAGCTGTAATTCTGCTAACACCGAATGTATATGAGAGCCACTGTGAGTCTGGCAATTGTGATCAATCCTGACAGAAAGTAAAGGTCTCACAGGTACAAATGTCTGACCTAGGATTGGTATTGATTTATGTGACTGCTGATCTTGTTCTGGGGGCTCAGTGGTTAGCACAAATGCTTCACAGGCTGTCGTTAACAAGCCTTTTAGAGCCCCTGTTAGAATTACAGACAAAATGTTGTCTGGGAGTAGGAATGGTTTTTACCTCAGAGCTGAGTTAAGCAGTCTTTGGTAAATTAAACATCCTACACAACCTCGGTAAGAAAAATAAATTATTGATCCAGAAAGAATATGCCTTTTTTTTCTGCCGAGAAAAAAAAAAATTAAAACGTAAAACTGGTGCATGTTTTTTGATGCTTGTTCGAAACATTTGAAACATTGGCCTGAAAAGCAAAGTTAAATACAGGAGACAGTTTCGCTGCCAGTGCTTCTCACTGGTTGAGAATTTATTTTTGGTAGTCAACCTCAAGGGAGGTGGAGGTGTAGCATGGTGGGCTGCAGTGAACTGCACATGAATGCTGTATTTGTTTCAGACCCAGTTAGTTTTCAATTTCATCTGCGTTTTTATGCAAACTTTATCAGGATGAAATACGGAACAAATCGTTCTGAATGCAGAAAGGCACCGACTTGTGTGACAACCTAGTTTTTCTCTGCAGAAGAACTTCCTGTCGACGTTAATGCACGTCATGTGCGTCATTTGGCCAGGTGTCAAGGCTAATCCACATATGGCCAATATGTGTTGATAATGTGATATGGATTTACTTGGAAATTGTCAATGTGAGTGCTTGGATTAGTGTCGCATGCGATTAAAGATACTGAAAAATCCATAAAAACACAGATTTGGGACACAAAAGCCTCATTCATTGTATCTAGTGTCACAAACAGCGATTGGTATTGAAGCTTTGTAGGTCAGTGGGTATAATCAATAACATGTCCCATACGATTTCTGCATTTATTTGCCTTTAGTAAAGATTTAATTGCATGTTCGAGAAAAGCATTACATTCAAATTCGCTTGAAGTATTTCATCCAGTTAGTAACTTGAAGCTGGTGTTGGGTGTTTCAGATCAAATTATTTGGATTAAATATGTTTACATCTACTGGAATGTGCATGCATATTTATGAGGGAAGCACTCATCTTCTGTGGAACTTCTGTGCCCACAGCCACACCGGTGTTTCAAATAGCAGTAATAAAATAACAGTTTAAAATAACAGATTGACCAAAAAATCAGATTTAGGAGTTTTTTTCTTAGTATTTCTCTTTTATTTCCGGGGAAACAAGCATTATGCATACAAACTGAACTGTGTTAAAGTCGTTCAGGTCTTCATCACTCTGTCTTTCAGCATCTAGCCGGTGCACAGTGATGTGACACTGCAGATAAATGGCAGCCACTGACACTGATAAATGCTGTTTTATTATCTGACGGGCGATATCGGCCCATGTCGTTATAGGGCCGATATAGGGGTGCATCTATTTGTTATCATCGTGTTTGCCACCTGCTGGGAAAAAAACAGATTGATTGCACAATAGGCGGGATGGTTTTCTGTAGTCATAAAAGTCATAAAAGATTTTTAAATTTCTGTGTCTCAAATCATGCATCATCCTGAGATTCATTTCTTGAGAAATGACTATTTAAAAATGATTCTAGGTTGGGGCTTGTGTGGCATTTGGAACGTGCATGTGTTTCTTTATTGGTGCTCCCAGCCACATGCCAGCCATTGCAGTCTACACAGAGATGTGACTGAGCGTGTGAGTGATCGCTTTGTTCTATGTTAAGGCCGCTGTATACTCTCACAGAAGTGCTGTCTGGACAGTCTTAAAGTGATTAAAAGCTCCTCTCAGGTGTTCAGACATGGTGGGCCAGTGTTGTCCAATTAATGCAACTTTCCCGAAGCAACAATCTGACAGCCACACCTGGGTTCTGGCCAGGTGTGAAAACTGGGTGATCTCAAAATGTGGTGCAAATTCTTTCCTCCTTAGTCTCACTCTACTCACTGTCCAGCACTCACTGCTAAACTGCACCGTGTTGTAGTAACAGTGGGAAAGCTTTTGTAGCAAAGCACAAGAGATTGCAGCCAAAATAGGATCTGAAATACAGCCAGGGACAAATATGAGTCGGCTCTCCCTTTACTTACTCTCAGTGTTTTTGAATAACATTGACTCTTCTTTGGTCCTCAGGAGAGAAAGACTACTACTACAAGAAAATAAAACCATTTTTTAAGCATCTTTGAATCAGTCGTTCCAAAGACTCCTTACACATTTTCATTTGTGTGTCGTCTATAGGTGTGGGCAGTATAGCCTCAAACTGATATCATTATATTTCAAGAATATTATTGCAATAACGAGCGACGCTCCTTTCCCATCCTTCTTTTTCAATGAACTGCTGCCATTGATGTCACACTTTCTAGTCTGAAGTGCGAATCTATTGAAACAAGGTGCCAGCAGCAGCAGCAGCAGCAGCAGCAGCATTATAGTGCGATAGTAGTGACACAGCAATATATCCAGTGACACAGCACAAGCCAAATGAAAGCACAAAAGTACCCTGTGTAGTATTTTCAGTAAAAGTACAACATGACTGCTTAACATTTTAGTTTAACAATAACTAAAGTAACTTAGCCTCGTGGCTCTTCAGGAGCTGCACAGTTTTGTCCCATAATAAAAGTGAAAAATATTTCCTACCCGGGATGTTGCATTTTGTGTCGAACTTTTTAAGCAGCTGCTCCAAGCCCCGCCTTTCCGCTATCGTGCAGTCATTTGGTTACATTTGGGTCACACATAACCAGCTTCTAGCACCTCCTGTTTCGTAGCCCGTTTGTACTCGACGGTGTGTTTTTGCCTCAAGTGGTGAAACAAGTGTGTTGTTTCCACATTTAGCAGGAAGAGTTTTCTTGCATATTTTGTTGCAGGTTGCTGAAGAAGCCCCCTTAGGTACTAAATCGTCATTGGAGGCTGACAGTCCTCTCTTGCTCTCAGACATGCCTGGCCTTGTCTCGTTGTTGTGCGCGCTAAGGAACATAAATGCGTGATGTTGCTATAACATTTTTATATCACACATTTTTTTTTACCGGGCTTACCACGGACTGTATGATATGGCACAGCTCTTGGCGCCTGGCCAGTGATATAATTCCACCAGGACGCCATGCTCACACAGACAAACACATCATTATCATTTTTTTCTGTTTATGCTCTTAAAGTTGAGGTCTGCGGGCGCCGTCCAGCAAACCCTGGAGGTTATCGCAGGACAGCGTCAGTGTGATCACAAATTTAAAAAGAGGTGATGGTATATCCTCAGAAATCACTTTGCAAGAACAAGAGGAACCATATCCGAGCCACTGAGTCATGCAGCGCTTTAGCTGTTTGGGGTGGATGAATTGCCTTTTAGTTTGACAGCCAAATTATTGAATGACCGTCTTCCCTTGTTATCTGTAGATTTTAGGCAAAGTGTGGGGTGCAACAAGAATTTATCTTTCCCACCCATGTGTTAAATTTGAGCAAATTGTCCGCAGAGAACAAGTCCCGTAGTGATGAGCTGGAGGCAAAGCACAAAAACACACACGTACACACGCAGATGCGCACACCTGATGTTGTTGATACGTACATAATACTCTGAGCCGATGCCTAAGCTCCAGCAGTGTAATCAGGTGCTAATAACAAGGCTGTGATGTTTACAAGCTGCTTTGGTGTGTGTGTGTGTGTGTATGTGTGAAGTATATGTGAGCATTCTCTATATTCTATTCCCCACCAGCGCTCTAGGGGCTTTGGGGGTACTAATAATGACTGTCAGCTCTTGCACAGACACACACAGACACGCACGCACACACCAGATGCTCTGACAGTGTGTTTGCGACGCGGCTAATGATAGCAGCAGAGCGGCAGTCTGAGGCCATATGCTGAGCCTGATCACAACAGAGTGGAGTGGTCTAGCGTTAATAAACTCTACCGACGTGACAATTAGTAATCCCCTGCATAAAGACAATACAGTTGCACGTGAAAAATGCAGCTGTTTTCGTCAAACCCGGCACGTACCGGGAATCGACTGACGCCAGCCAGGACAAGACAGAGGAGCAGCAGGGAGAGGAAACGTTTCTATTGTCACTGCTCGCTGGGTAGAAGTGATGCTTATTGTTGAGCTTCGGTTATGAATGTTGTTATCGGCTCATCAAGACGTAAACATCATCAGATGTGAGTTGTGAGGGAATGATGAGGGCCTTTATTGGGAAGTTAGCGTCTCTGTAACAGGTTTTCAAAACAATTACGGCGAGAAAGTCTTGATTGTGAAGGTTTGCTTTAGCACCTGGAGGGAGGGGAAAAAGGCCGGGCAGAGTCCTCGCTTCAGCAAAACGCACAGGACACAGAATTATGCTTATTCCATCCACAAAGAGACAGCAGGCAGAGAGGGAGAGAGTCTTTAATTGAGGTTTTATCCATTTAAGCTGTCACTAAGAGGCCAACTCTGAAACCTTTTAACCACTCTCTTCTCAGTAATGACACAAATCAGAGAGGAAATGTGTTTGTGTCTGAGCTTCAGTGCGAATGTGTGCGGGTGCGGGTGTGTTCATGCGTGTTAGCGTTTGTGAAGCAGGAGGGTAATTATGCGGAAATTGGGAAATGGCTAAGTGAATTATGACCTTGTTTCAGCAGAAGGCTTTAATCAGTACCAGCCAGGCCGGAGAGGGAGGCAGAAATGTTCGCTGCACAAGCACCGTGCTCCTGATGGCCACAGCAGCCAGTCAGTAAAGCTGACAATCAGCCGGCCTGATGTGTCAATGCAAGCCAGTCGCTCGAAAACCACCTGCAGAAAATTAATGTGTGACGATAACGCTGAAATGATTTTGAAGCTGTATTCTATGATAAGGGTTGTTGCATTCATGACACTTTGGTTTGTTTATCTTTATTCTGTATTTCTGTATAGAGCATAGACTGTAAGTAAAAGATGCAGCCACTGAAGACTCCAGTTTAGCTTCACAGTCATCACCGTACTGATATTCTGGAGCCAGCAGCAGCCATATTCAGACAAGCGGGAGCGCTAAGTTACCAGCAAATACTAGCAAGCTAAGATAGCGAGCTTAAACTGTATGGGTGCAATGCACAGACAGAGACCCGCTGATCAGAGCTAAACAGCAGAACAACAACAGCAGCAATTTCAATCTCACCCCCCAGAACTGAAGCAAAAACCTCTTGAATGCCTGCCAGCGGGATGTATTATTTTTCATATAATTAATAATACTTCAAAAGGCACTGATGCAAACACTGTTGGGAGATCCAGTTCACTGCATCGCCACACCTGTCTAGCAAAGTGGCCACACCCCCAGCTTTAAGCTTGTACAAAATTCTAATGAGTGAATATTATATATAAAAAAAGAGGTTTTCTACCATGTTGTAAACATGCTAATGTCATCTCTAAGGTTCGCCATTTGAACCTGGTTAATCTAATGGGACTGACTCTGCGTTTGAGCCAGCCCCAAGTGGCTTATCAAGGATGCTGCTGCTGCAGAGGGAACAGACATGGATATACAATAATTAGCGGAGCTGGTGATTTATTTTCATTATCAGTGTCATGTGATAGGTATAAAATCTTATAAAATACTGAAAACACCTTGTCTTATATTTTCTATTTTGGTTTTCAATTTTTATTTTATTTATTTATTTTTGTTTAAAAATAACCATAGAAATGATTAATTTCATCACAACATTAATAATTTTTTTTTCTAGGGTCAAAACGAATGCATTCAGCCTTGCACAATTTTTTAAAAAAAAAAAATCATTGTAACTTAAATCAACTTAAGATGATGTACTGTCTGCAGTCTAAGCTACTATCTAATTTTCTGAGATAATTTGTGTGACATTATAGGAAAAGTGAAATTTGCCCTATTTGACATCTGACATCACCATTGTTTTCTGACTGCTAGCTTAAAATTCCCAAAATATTTAGCAATAACCAATTTACTAGTAGGTGATTGATTTTTTTTTTAAAAATTTTTTTTATGTCAGATTGTTTGCTTTTGCTATCATATCCCCTGATTGTTTTCATAAGGTCCTGCATTCCAAATGAATTATGAATCCAACTGCAATGTAAGCGTTTAATCAGATTTACCACATAATTGCATTTACACCATCTTGCATATTGTCATATACTTACACAACATTAAATTATCGGTTTAATAGAAATGATTTATTTCGGTGTGCATGACTACGTCACAGCATTTGAATCTCCTGCTTCTTGCCCTCAGAATTTGCCATGATCCAAAATGGGACCCAACTTTTTGTCAAAAGCACTGCAGCAGAGCGCTGTGGGTTCCCTCACTTGGTAAGAGGGCTTGAAAATGATTGGGTTTTGTATGAAGTAGGAGAAGCTATGATTTGCCTTTGTAGCTATAGCTTGCTGTCTTATTTTTGTGCATAAATCACAACTGCAAGTACAACTTTAAGTTACGATGACTTGATGAGTGTTTAAATGAGCCTAAATAGAATCAGATGCAGCCCTTGTGCCTTGTGTAACGTTTGCTGATTCTAGGTGCTGTTGCACAAAACAGGCTGTGATTTTTAAAAAAGTTCTGCCAAGCATGCGCGTGCTGCCGTCACGGACGATGTTGGTCTCAATCTCGTTGTTTTGATTGTGATTACGTGCCAGTTTTAACATTTCCTTAAATTTTCACGTGTTTGTGTGTGCACACGCATGCTTGTGTGTGGGTGATAACTGTTCGTGTACAGTATGAAAAGCTCTTGCTGTTCCGATGTGTGTAGGATCAGCTGTGCTGCTGTGTGTCAGTGTGTCTCAGAGAGACTCTGCTGCTCCTGGTCTGGTTGTCTATTTCTGCCAAAGCTGGATCGATGGTGTCCTACAGACACGGCACTCTTCTCTTGGATGTTTCAGCCTGTTCCTCCGCTCTCTCACCGTGTATCTGCTGCTCGGCCCTCCCTCCACCTCTTCATCTCTCTTGCTGGCTCGGCCTCTTGGCATCACTTCCTCTTCTCCTCCTCATTGTCCTCCTCTGCATCAGCCTACTACTCTCAAGTCTCTCGTCAGATCAGACAATGAGCTCTCAGTGTTTGTGTGTGTGTGTGTGTGTGTGCATATATCTGTGTGTAATTTTCTGCACAATTATTACTGCTTCTTTATGAGGGATTCCTGTTGTTGTATTCACGCCTTGTCCAGTGTGTACTTGTGTACTGAATGCCAATGTGTACTAGTTTTTAATATCTGTTTGTATATATGTGGCTTTGTACCAAAACAGTTCAGTCTACAGAAATGAATCCACAATGATTCATCAGTTCAAGCAACTGTAATGACTTGTTGTTGTTCCTGTCTGTTTTCTGTTGTTAAATGGGAAATTTGTCTGGTTTTGGATTTTTTTTTTTAAAAAAAAAAGGTATTTCAAATTTATTTCAGAGAAAGTAAATCTTTTTTTTTTTTTAAGAAAGCTGTTTTTATAGATTATGAAATGTGCAATTTGTTGAATCTTTGGGACGAGCAGAAGTGGGCAGTGTGAATGGAGTCAGTATGTTGTAGGTTAAAACAAGGAGTATATTTATACCATTAATTCTGATGAGTAGGCACAAAAACAAACTTGCCTCAATGCTTTACCTTGGGCTCTTGGAAATTGTGTTGGAAACACATGAATTATTGAGCGGTTGCGTGATGATAGAAATCATAATTTGCAGCCCTAAATTGTAATTTTTCGTTGGTTGTCGCTGTCATGTCAAATTCAAGTCGAAGCAGTAGCCATTGTTAAAGCTTTCCCTCTTCTGTGAGGATACCTACTGGAGTTACCACGATACTAGAATTTCAAACTTGATAGTGATTCGCTGGAAAATACTCGATACTTGGTACCATTTTCAATACAACGTGGGAAAAATTTACAGAAAATTAAGAGGCTTTTTTTTTTCAAAATAAAGATTAGAAGAACACAAACACTAGCATCAATGTCAAAAATGTTTTTAAGTTGTCTGACAGTGTAAAAAATGTATAAATGTAAGGTGTATGTATGACAAATATTTTAACATTCTTTTAGGTCATGCAGAAAACAAAAAAATATTTTTAGGTTGTCTGAGGTAATGCTTTGTTTCTGGGTCATTCTATAGAAATCTCCATTTTTGAGAGCGCAAATTAACATACTGACTTTATGTATTCACAAAAATAACAGCTTAAGGATTTTAAAAAATATTTTTGGTACAATTAGTTAAAAAATACCACATGTTTTTTCTCTTTGTCACTGGTGTTACCTTATTCTTTTGGTAATTTTAAAAGTTTTATGAAATATTATTTCCTTACTTTTTTCAGCACACGTAACCAGAATCACATAATAATAATAATAATAATAATAATAATAATAATATATTTTTATTTTTAGTCAGATTTGCTAAAAGTGGGATTGTACAATTTTTTTTATTATTTATTTGCTATAGCTATATAGAAAATATTTGAAGAACAGTTAAAAATGAGTAATTATGCAATCCTTTACATTTTAATCCTTAAATGTAGCAAAATTCAATTGATATAAAATTATTTTGTCAAATATGGTACATTTTATTTACAGTAACAGCAGTGGTCTAGCAGTGGTCATTTAGGGCACTCAGTTCAGACGTACCTGCCAAAATGAGGATTAATAATGAAAGAAAAGTTAGAATTTGCATGCAATATTTTATGCACATAATTTATGCCAAAGACGTCCATGAACAACTTTGATAAAGTTTTTCTACACATGGGAGTGTTACCACTGAGTAAGTAACAGCTCTGGTGTTACCCATAAAGAAAGTAACCCAAAAAAAGCTTTTTTAAAAAACGGCTCCTACAAGGCATCGAAGCACATGTTGTGAGACATATTATACCAACAAACTTATGTCATTTAATCCATTTGTATAGTAAAGAAAAACTGAACTTAACATGAGCAATTCTTTATAGCGCTTCAGGAAATATGTCAAAGGAAGTCAAGTGATGTCACCACTGTGATTTTTTTGTTTCAAAATAAAATACTTTTCTCAAGGAGAACATTACTTTATATATTTGATAATATTAATATAACATTTTGTTTTGCTTTAAGAGAAACCTGACACATTTTAGACACAAATAATTGCGTTATCCTATTAAATGAACACTGTCTGTTAGCGTTACAGACAGGCAAGAGCTTTGCTGACCTCTCAAAATTATTCATAAAATGTTATTCAGTGTTGTGAAGGTTAACTTCATGTAGCTGCTAGTGAGGGGAGAGGCTGTGTGAAGTTAGAGCTGGAGGAGGCAAAGACAGCATTGCTGGTATCAGTACTGTTGCAAATGAGTATCCAATCTGATAGTAACTGTTAGTATCGATTAGTATCTGAGTCACAGTTGTTTTTTTTTTTTTTTTTTTTACAAGACTGATACCAACAATTTTCCAGTCGGGATAAGAATCACAGAGAAACTGTTGATGACACGATATTCTCTCGACATGTTGTCCTCAATAAAAATGGTATCACAATCTCTGATATATGAATGAAGAAATGAAGAAAAAAAATATCCTCAAAAAGGCAAAAAATAAAAAAAGAAAGCCGGTATTAAGTCTTCACTACATTTTGCTGGGAAGGTGTGTGTGTTATCGTTATTATTCAATTTTAATAATTTGTCAGTTAATTACCTCTGATTTGCTTTCTCCTGCTGTTCACCATTGTCCTCCTGTGAATTGCTTTTTCTCGACTGTGAGTTCGTTAACTTGCTCACTTTACTCCGATTCGTTTGATAAGCTCGATGATGAGGAGTCATGAAGTTGTGGCTCTGTTACAGATTTTCAGGGGAATCCGTTTGGAGTGTGTTTTAATCGGAGTACTGGTGTTTGAAACCAGTGCATCATTGACATATTGGAAGAGAAAGCAATGCAGTATACTGCCTTAATGGTATTTGGTCTCCTAATTCCTAGTGTGAAAACCTAAAATTGTAGCCAATTTATAGGTATAATACCCCAATTTCTTCATTTTCTTTTTGCTGGAATCCACTGACTAACTGTGCTTCTGTGGATTTACATATCTGTAGTGCTGCATCTCAGCTATACAAATCTAGTGCTTCTATAAAGCAGTTGCAGTCATTGAGTTGCATGCAGTGGATATTGATACATTTCTGTTGACTTGCTCTATGTATTGTCTGTGCTTGCAACAGTATCTGTGAGGTGTACTGCATGTGTGTGCAAGCTGTGCTTCTAAGTGCAGGCATGCATGATTCGCTGAATACTCTCAAGTTTCCGACCTTTAGGTTGCAATTTAGTTATGTATTGTTTTATGTATGTATGTTATGCATCTTAATGAGATGCATACATGAGTAGACTGAAACGAGCTGATGTTGTCAGTGGAGGGAGAGAATGAGGATGGCTGAGAGCTAGCAGTGCTGCCTGGCCTGAGCGCTAACACCCACGCTGTCTGTGGGCTCTACTCTCTTCTAAGCTTTGAGGTACGGGATTGTGGTAACGTTGCCGTAGTAAGACTGCATATGAATGAGTGTGTACTACTGTATCTCTGAGCCAAGTTCTCGGTCCTACACGTCCGGCTTGTTTTTAATGAAAGCTTAAAGTCCGGGACAGCTGCTAGAGGTGGATACATCCACTGCCTTCATTTCACATGTGCAATGGAGAGGGAGAAAGAGAGTAGTGGATAGGGGGTGGAGGGGTGTATGGAGGACGTGGGGGTTGCAGGGTTGTTGTAATGAATGTACTGCAGTTAAAAAGAATTCTGTGTCACTTCCCGGGAGAGAGGGAAATAAAGGTGGTGGCGGGGGAGAGGGAGATGTGGGAGGAGATGTTGGGAAATAGGATGTGTTGTGTTGATGGAGCTGAGTTCTTCGCAGCCAGACGAACTCTCCTCCCATTCTAGTGTTTGCGTGCATTTGTGTGCATGAGTGTGTACGTGTGTGCATGTGCGTATATGTGTGCTACTGGGGTGCAGAACGAAATCAAGAAAGAAGGCATGTGAATGCCCCACAGCCTACAAGCATACCACCCACACGTTTTACCCACATGTATTAGACCCATACATATGCATACTTCTCCCCTTTCTCCTCATCTGCCTTTCTTTCAAATTTTCCCCTCTGCTTTCTCACCTCCATCCATGCACGCACACACAATCTTTCACCAACACACACACACACACACACAAAAAAGCTGGTTACACAGGGGCAATCTCTGCCATTGCTCCTCATAGATTCCTCAAGAGGGTGCATCGTTATTTGCTACCAGCCCTGATCAAATAAAATGGAACAAAGAGAGCACACTCTGCCACACACAAATTTCTATAACGCACATACAGTCCTGTTTGCAAAACTATGACTGAAGAAAAGAGAATGGTGCCACCCAGCCACCCACTCGCTGTGTGTAAAATGTCACTCACGCTGCACACACTTGAGTGTTTTCCCCTCGAGATGAACAGTAAATCCCAACATATGTATTGCATCACACATTGCTATAGTATCAGATGAGATAATCAGTCTCCAAGCTACTCTCTTCTTAGGCTGAATGTGGCTGCAGAGATGGATGAGGATAGGCAGCGAGAGAGAGAGAGCAGTTTAACTCTGCATAAGCCATATCTGCTGGCAATTGTTGTTGCTTTAAAAAAAAAAGGCAGAGTGCATACAACAAGAAGAACCAGACAGAGAAAAAAAATCAGTGATGGAGGGTGAAGGCGAAGGAAGGGAGGGCACCAAAGAATAGAGAAAGGAGGGCCCTGCCGAACAGTACTGCCAAAACCGAGGTCAATTGTGATGAAAATGGCCGTTCACATGACCACAATAGCGGCTGAGTGACAGCACTAAAGCAGCATGGACGGGCTTATCCTGATCACTCAGGGCCTTGACTGGGGAAATCACAATACCCTGGAGATCTGTCCTTTTTGGGCTTGGAGGATCACAGAGCGCCCACGGTCCCAAGCTTTGGCCCTGAAATGTCCCCAGCATTACCATATCAATGCTGCCCCGGCTATTCCGCCAAGGACCAGGGCGGCTAGTGATAGTGCCTCCCCGGTTAGCATCATCCTGTGCCTTCATAAGACTATTCAGCAGGGTGTAAATGCTAACTCAATACCAAGTGTGAATGGGAAGAAGTGTAAGCTCACCCCTGTAGCGTGAACCCATGTCTGCTGTGCATTCAGGCCCGTGTTGGTGTGTATATGATGCAGTTTTCACACACGCACTGCAGCCCTGAGATTCTCTAGACATTACCGGGTGGAGCTCTGTGTGTGTTAGATCCGACTTTAAACAGACTTCAGCCTGCCAGCTCCCCAGTACAAAGTCTGTGTGTACAATAGCGCTCATGTGGGAGCAGTGCAGGTAATTGTCTGCTGAATTCACAGCAAGTGAGGGGGCGTCTCGTGTGTTGCCTCCTGCACACTGTGCCTAGGTGCCACCCCTCGCCCAAGTTAAATTTAATATTTCAGTATTGAGAACGCGTCTGACGCAGACTTCATGCTGTGTGCCACATATGAGAAAGGATAACTTTGGACAATACTTGGATGTAACTCTCTTGATGTTTTCTGGAGTTAATGTGTGAAAATGGCTCTTTCTTTCTAGTCTGATCAAGTTGCCCAACTGTATTTCTCACATTTCAAGTTTTTCTTGGGCTGAATATTGAACTTTTTGGGTGCCAAATATTATGTGTCCATTGGCAGAGTTTTTAACTCTTGAAAAGTCCAAAGGCTGGCATCCAGTTCTTGTTCGATTCAGATTTGAATCACGTTTCTGCCAGTTTTGCACAAGATTTTCTTAATGCAAAGTTCTCATTCAATATTTGAGTTTGTTTAAAAGTCAGGTTTTCTTGGGAAAAACACAAAACATCTCCTGAAAGTTTGAACATTCACAATATAGTGACAACAGTGTGTGGTGCTCGGTATGTGAGCAACAGTTACACTAGGGGGAAACAGTGGTTGGAGACCGCAGCACAGCCAAAATGATTGCGAACATATGCAATCAACTTGCGAGCTCGTTGCCTTTGAAATGGTTGCTTTGAAGACAGGGGGGACCGCTTGCTGTCAGTTGCCATCTTGAAACGACCTCGATGCATCAAGACGGTAATAAAATGGCAATAAGACAGAGCCGGTCTGCTATGAGCAGGTTCAAGTTGGCAACTACATGTGGCAAATAACTGTGATAAACTGGTGATAATCGGAAATCTGTTGACATCTGTTGTAAATCTGTTGCTGTCTACACACGCAGAAATGTGTTCATAAATTAGATGGCAGATCTTCACCGATCTAAGAGTTACTGCGGTCGGTCTTATTCAGACGCGATTGGTTGGAGGCAGGTTGCCTTCCACCAGGCAACCTGTGCAGTTGCCTTGTGATTGGCAGTGGTTGCCCAGAGTTTGAGGGTGTTGCATGCCCGGCCTCTGGTCACTGCAGCTACTTGCAATCAGTCAAAAAATAAATAAATTTAAAAGAAAATCAATGTAATCACCAGGCAATCATAATTTTTTTGCAGTTGCCAGAAGGCTGCTGTCCTATTTTTACTGTAGTGTGACTGAGCCACAAATGGTTCTTGTGGTGAGATTATACCCCCAGCTGCTGTTTCCAAGTCAGGAATAAACGTATTTAATAAACCAATTTGTTTTTCAGTAGTTTCAAACTGGTGATTTACTAAATTGGGTCACACTGGTCAGATTGAAGCAGTGCTTTAACGTCCGATGCCACAGTTTTAGGGAAAATGAGTAGTGCAATATCCACTCAGATGCACTTAAAACTAAAAGAGCAAGTTACTTTAGCGTAACACTGGTGTGACACACCTTTCAAAAATTATAGTTCGGGAGATTATGCAATCTTTTCATTTTGTCTGCCGTTCCTTTGCGAATGTTTCATTTCTTTATATTTGCATACATGGACTCGATTCAGCAGCATTCATATTAAGAATCTCTAGTCTCTAGTGGCCATGAAAAACGTTTAAGCTCAGTGAATGTGGCTCTCGCCAATACAAAGTGATGCTTGAATGCAAGAGAACAAATTCTATGCGAGGCCTTTCGCTGCGTTGTCTCTGCTCTCACCAACTTTGTTCAATTTGCTTCAGATAGAAGATGACTAACGCAACACAGTCAAGCTGGGTGTGAAACGTGAGAGCGCATGATATGAGAGCAGGTTACAGCCTCCCTGCGTTCTGAGGATAATATATCACATGACACTCACAGTATATGCCTTTTATATTGTTATAATGGAATTAGAGATAATAGTCAGTAAGAGTACAAGCCACAATGTAGTGTTAACCTGATTATTACGCAACAGGGAGGAAATGGATAATCTTGAGAAGAAGGGTTAGTTTTTAAACTACGCGCAGAAGGCACGGAGTGTGAGGGGGAGAGGGCGAGGAAGTAAGTAAGCAAGGAGGAAATCGATGAAAGTAAAGTGGAGGATGGGAAACTAAAAGGGCAATAAAGAGGGAAAGAGGAGGAAGACAGGTGAGATATTGGCAGCAGACTTCTTGTTTTGTCATTGGGAATCAGAGCCACGGGGCAGGACACTGTTTGATTTGGTGTTCTTGTTTAATCTGTCAGTCAACGTGTTCACAGAGACGCACACACTCACACACATAACACGGAGAAATCGCCTCCAGTCTGTTACTGAGTATTGGCAGAGAGCTGAGAGGTTATCATGCGTCGTCAGGTGCCAGACCGACTCTTGGTAGCAGGTTTGTCATTTGTAATTAGAGAGAAAAGGAGAGTTGGCTTGTTTTTTTCTCCCCTCTCTCTCCTCTGTTCTCTGGCTGAAGGCTGTCTCTTGGTATCGACAGACAAGTGATGGGACAAACACACACACACACACACACACACAAATACATGCACTAACACACATTTGATGGGCCAAGTTTGATTCCATTAAGTGGAGTTTGTCAGTTAGTCAGGGAAGTTTTGGGGGTGAGTGCTGATGGCCCGACAGTGAATTCCACACAGATAAACAGGATCTGAAGCAGCCTGTTCAGACGCTCACAACATTGAGGGTGACTGAGCAGTGGCAGGCCTAACTATGACTATTTTATGTCAGTCACATACACACAGACACACACACGCACACTCACACACAACCTATGTGGTGTTGCATGTGGCTATGTGGTCACGGTCCATGCAGCTCTGAGTTCTGGTCACGGTTAAAAAGGCTTCCTTCTGGAGAGGAGGGGGGAGCGGAGTCTTAAGACGGGGTAGGATGTGGGGTGGAGGAGGGGGTAAGAGGAGTGGGAGATAATAGGAGAGGGCTAACAGTGGGGGTGGGATGAACCAAAGAGGGAGTAAAAAGGGGAAGATAGAGGCTGAAGGTGGGTTTTCTGAGTATGAAAGCCTTGCGTGCCTCCAATCCTGCGCCATTGATGTATTCTAATGCTAAGTGTGCAATGCTGGGCCTCGACTGGTCTCTGGGAGAGACGAGCCTTTGATAGGCACAACCAAGCTCTGGGACAGATCCCTTGCATGCCATTCATATGTATATCTGTGTGTGTGTGTGTATATGTGTGCATGTACAAACAGTTTTTTTTTTTTTTAGCCATTTAAGTAACTGTTTTTAGGCATTTGTGTCTGTGGTAGATTGGGCTCATTTCCATATCAATGTGAGCATGTTTTAGGCTGTTTTAAGCATCGCACACCCTAATCCCAAATTAGCCCTAGGACCAGCGCTGGGTGGATGTTTTTATAATCTGTGTGCGCGCATTTGAATTTATCACGGATGGAAGCGTTTGCACAGTTTGGTGTGAGGCTGCAGTGTAACAGACCACATCTGATCATGTAATTGACCATCTGCAGAAAAAGGGCAAAGTGCAGACTCTCAAAGCCAACGAGATCTCGCCAGCCCTTCCTACAAGTGTGTGCGTGCAACATGACGCTTGCGTGCCCCTATTTGTGTGTGTGTGTGTGTGTGTGTGTGTGTGTTGTGGTGTGTTTTTGTTCGGATCGCTTTGTTTGCCATGTGTTCCGGTCTCCGGCTGATTATAGCGTGAAATTCCAAACGCATTGTATAGCAATGGGGAGTTTCACATGTGGACAGGCACACACAAACAAGAGCACACGCACGATAACACACCAAAGCGAGGAGTCAGAGAGGCCTGTTAATGACTGTCAGGGACAGAAAGGGAGTGGGACTGTGGTGGTGTCAGGGCTTTGTGATAGATGCTGGTTGTTAAATGCCTTGCTCACAGGTTTATTTTTATGAAAGAAAGTGACTATCAGATTCAGCAAGATCGATGCCATTCCTTTCTTTTTTTTCTCGCTTTTACACACAGACACACACTCATGCGCTGCTTGGGTCTCAGCCCACTCGCCAAGCCCAGAAGAGTCTCTCCCATCAGCGACCCTTCTTCCACTCGAGCCCTTTGGCTTTTCTCCTCTTTCCTGCTCAGATTTGTTCTTCTACTTCAACCTCCTCTCACGCTTGTTCATCTTACTTCACCTCCTCTCACCTGCTACTTCATGGGCTGCTGTGCTCACGCCCCCGTGCATGTAAGCATATATGTGTTTTTGCTGGAGATAGGCAGAGGGGTGCGTCAAAGGGTGTTCGCCTTTATACTTTCATAGCCTTTCTTTCTACTCAGGAAGATGATGGATGTTTCAAAACAGAGCGAAACTTGAATATCAGTGCCAGCCACTGATGCTGTGTTCACCTTGTGTGCATGTGTGCGCGTGTGCCTGTGCTCAGAGGCACTGGAGGTTATTTGATCTCATTGTGTTGTTGGAGAGGAGGCTGCTCCCATGCTTTATGACCGGCGCTGTAGGGAGATATTCAGGTTCACCTGCCTCTCCTCAACAATCCATCATCCCTCTTTCAGCAGACAAACGCACTCCACTCATCTTATTACTTCCTCTCACACTCTCAGAAACATTTAAGACTTTCTCTCGCCAGCTTGCACTTACATGCGCCTTAATGTATGCACATGCTCTCAGTGTCTCTCCAGTTTGCTGACAGAAGTTGATGGAAATGAGTAAAACTGTCTGTGTGCTTTCGTGGTGAGTGACGGCGTGCGCGTGCGCGCGTTGTATTCTGATAATGTTTCTGCGAGTGATTATAAGTTGTTGCGGTGTGAAGGCAATGCGGCTCCTTCGTTAAGATGTTAAGTGTGTGGTAAACTGAATAAGGGCGACGACTCAGCTAATGACTGTTTCTGCACACTTCATCAGATTGCTCGCCTGCAATATTGCCTTATATCACTCTCTGGCACCATCGGCGCTTAATAGTGTGTGTACGTTTGATAGTGTTTGTGTGTGTGTGTGCGCGCATCTGATCACGATGTATATTGCTTTGTAGAGCCATTACAGTTTAATAGGCATAGTAGAATGTGCTGTGCGTTAATGCTCCGGCAACATGAAGTAATGATACAATAAAACAATTAAATATGGTGGAGGAGAATTACTTTTTAAACAAGCCGCACCTAGAAGTAATTTGGACCGAGACGAAATGAACAAAAAAAGTACAGATCAGGCTTATTAGGAGAAGAGGATGAGCTCTCACTCTTCGTTTCTCTTCATTGACTTAAAACTGTCAATATGACTGTAAATGTGCTGATTCATAGTAGGGATGTTCCTAAACACGGGGGGGGGGGGGGGCTGACTAGCCTAAAAAAAAGAAACACTCCGAGAT
>JAVDPK010002007.1:270977-288512 GCA_034780415.1 Cichlasoma orientale
GCTGACTAGCCTAAAACAAAGAAACACTCAGATATCAAGATCAATTTTAGGGCTGTTTAATGGACAATGTCAAAAACTGTCTAAATAAAGCCATTTGAAACAACTGATCGCATTCTTTAATAATGCTGCTTAACTGTGTGGCACCGCGTGCATTATGAACAGTGCACGTTATACTCCAAACAGGCCACGAGGGAAAAAAAACTTAAAACAAATTGATGTTAAATGCATATGAAACATATGCAAACGATGTCCACGCATCATTTAATTATGAGAAATTAGCATCGGAAAATCAAATAAATTGCACTGAAAAGTGTGCCTACGTAGTAACCTACGTGTAACCTACGTAGCTTACGTAAGTGGTCGATATCGGCGTTTATGGTTGTGCAGGTGTTGCGTGTGTTGATTACCATGTGGTCGTGTCCCGGTGGTTTACATGCGGTGGTGTACATGCGGTGGTTTACATGCGGGGGTTTACTGTTGTCTCTCCCGCAAACTGGAGAGTTTGCTGGAGAGACAACAGGAACAAATGAAATGCTGGGACATTTGTCCCTCCGGGGTCCTCGCTCTTTGTTGTGGTCAGTTTTTTGTGCAAATACATTTTCCCCTCAAGTCTTTTCTCTTCTTTGAACAAACTGGGGGAAGTAGCCGGAAATGCACGGGAGGGAAGGGGCACGTCAGGTGACCTTCAAAAATAACTAATATTAGGCCTAATAAAAATGTCAGGCCAGGATTAACAGAGTTATGGCATTTTTCTATAACGATGTCAGGGCTGCAGCTCTGCCTGGTGACAGATGGCTGCGTAAAATTTACCGGCACTGGTCATTAATTAAAATCTCAATTAGGTTAACCAACTAGTACCTGGTACCGACTAGTGACAATAGTGGCGATTAGTCGTCTAGTCACTTGTCGCGCACATCCCAGATGGATGAATCAAAGAGAAATTCTCTTCAGAGGGAGGTGATTTCTGAGTAATTATGGGCCCATTAGTTTTCCAACTTAGAGCTATTGCTTTAATCAATCAGTCTCTCTTTTTTTAAAGTAAGAAAATTATTCAAAAATTATGCAGAGCCAAAATCCTTTACTTGTTTAAGCATTTTTTCTAATAAAATGTCCAGAATTTTAATATGTTCAGTTTATAGGGATGAAAATGAGAAGCAGGCTAATTTAAGAAGCTGGAAGCAGCAAGTGTTTTGCAAACGTTCGCTTGATAAATTACTTAAATAATGACTTGATATGTAAATTGTGAGCAGTTTTTTTGCCATTCGTACAAGCCCGATACTTTCAGTGGTAAAAAATAATTGCAACACTTCCCCAGCTGCTGCATAATATTGTTAGATATACACATAAAAAGCTGTTATTGCCGTTCCCTTTGAAGCTTGCAAGTTCGCCTGTTTTCTGCATGGGTTTCTTTTGGGTGCCCTGGTTTGCCCCAGCAGTACAAAATCAGGTGTTTTATATAAACCAGTACTTTAACTATAGTCCGGGATGTATTCAGTTTTCCTCTCAATTCATGGATGGATAAATTGAAATATTTTTTCCCAGTAGTTTCAGCTTATAAAGGGGAGCATTGAATAACTGTTTCTAAATCAAACTGTGTTTGGGAAACATCTCATTTCTCATTTTAGATAAAACTAGCTGTGTTCAGGAAATGACTCCCTGGAAGAATTTCCTTAAACTGAAGATCCTGGCTGTTATATATTGTTGTCACAATACTAGAACACAGACACCCTAGGAAACACTAAATACTTGGTACTATTTTTGATATGAATTGGACAGGTTAACATTTGATACCTGTTCAAAACCTCAGTGTAGTTGAAACAGGAGCTTTACTGACCTCTTGAAATTCCCCATAAAGAACTGTCCTTCACCTGCTGTGTTGTTGCGTGTCAGCTGGAGGACGTGAAGGCAACATTGTTGGTATCCATACAGCTACAAATGAGTATCTAATCAGATGGTAATTTGTAGTATTTAGTACTATCTGAGTATCACTTTCTTTGACACCCCTAGCGCTGAAAAGGTAAAGAGGGGATGCTGTCAAAACAAATGCCTTCACTTGATTGTATTTATCAGTTTACTTACTGAAAGTACAGTAAAACACAAAACCGCTCTCCCTTTCTTTCATACGCGTTTGTATGCAGTGCAACTCTTCAGGTAGCGTGTATCTGTTTTCTTGGAGAATTTCCCAGAATTCTGCCTCGATTACTTTTGTCTTTTCATGTAATTTCAGACTGATTCGATGACGCTGGGATCGGGGCTCTGTGGGGGCCGCAGCATCTGTTGCAGCACTCTTTGTTCATTTTGTGGCTGAAGATGGTTTTTCTGAACAGTAATTTTGCCCAGTGTGGTAACAGTACTTTCTTTGAAGCCAGCATACATTTCAGTCGAGGTATTTTTACTTATTTTAAAGAAAGGAAACTTTTTTAGTTTTGTTACTTATTAACTTGGTTAAGTTAGTTCGGAAGTAAGTGTTGAGATGAGATAAGAAACTGTTCCATTTTGTGTGTGTGTGATTTTGAGTCATAGGATGCATCATTTCTGAGGGTAACCTGAGCGTAGATCAGTGGTGCCTGGATGAAAAATGTCACGAACGGGCCACGAGATCTTCGTCCAAAAGATCGTGCAAACCATCAAACGGAGGGAGACCAATTACCATCAGACCTCAGACCATATTCAGTGTGGGCGACAGTCATATGTGGTAGGAGGCGAAGGCAGTGTTGTTGCTGCATAATATGTGTTTAAATGGTGATATGTTTATGTGACGTTGAGTGTAGGAGTCAGCTTGACTGTAAACTCTCTGAGTCACTGACCAGACTAAGAAACCACCGGGAAATTCTGTTGCGATTTGCCAGTTTTCATGTAGGTGTTAGTTTAAAAGTCTCTCCCTCCCTCACGCTTGTTTCTTCTTCTTCTTCTTCTTCTTCTTCTTCTTCTTCTTCTTCTTCTTCGCTTTTCTCTCTTTTTTCCCTCTCACATGTGTCTTTATGTAGCCGTTTATTGGGATCTGTTGAGAATTAGAGATCGAAAACCCATTTACAGAGGTTACCTACGTAAAGTCAGCCTATTTGTCTCCTGTGAAATCGAAACTTTACCCTCTGCCTCTCGCTTCCTTTCTCTTTCCCCACCCTTTGAAGCTGCCTTTCTCTCAGCCTCTCTCTCTCCTGTGGGGGGTCACAGCTCCACAATGGATAGGTGATAAGAGGAGAGATAAGATGATTGGGAAGAAATGAGGGAATTTCTTAAAGATATAGGGATGGACAGAAAGGTCGTTGTTGAGGAATAAAATGGAGACAGGGTGTTGGGGTGACGCCACGTATGGGATGGGATGAAAGCTTTTTTTTTGTCCACGCAGAACAAGTGAAGTCAGTCTTTTTAAAAGTATATAATATAAATATATATGTCAGCATAATGGCAAAATTTGACCAATTTATCATTGTAAGGCATGTATTAAGAATTTTAGAGCTATATTGGGTAAAAGTCCATGTTTATTATATAGTGATTAATACTAACTGTAATCTGTAATACTGTATTAGTGCCTTAAAAATGCTCTAAAAGGAAGCGGTCAGTGCTGAAAACAAAATGTTTTATAGATCTGAAAGACTGTACTGTACTATGGCGTGTTGTTAGATTACTGATGCATATCAGGGAAATGCAAAGACTTTAGATGGTACTGAAAAGCTTAAACCCACTAACTATCTGCACTGATGTGCGAGGGATCTTCCAGGAATGGTGATGCTGTTCTTCAGAGAATTGGTTGGTCCATAGGCAGCGATTTCATACCTGTTGACCTCTTACCTTGAACGTAACCAGCTTCAGAGCAGGCCAGGTTCAAGTTACTTTGTGTAAGTTGCTATGGCAGTATACTCCGGCAAGAGGGGACTCACCATTGTAGTACAGAAAACCCGGGGTTAACACTGAAGTTAACTGGATAAGACAAAATCCCGCTTTGTAGTACAGGCCTAAGGCGGTTCTCCAGGCTTGCAATAAACCGATGAAAAACTCTAAAAGTACAATAGACAGGAACCACAAACTGTTACTTTAATTGTTCACAATCCAAGTCAGTAATCTGAGATACCCATTATAAATCAATGTACCTATACCAGTACAGAGTTTCCACCAGAAATGTTTGTAACCCTGGCGGGTTTCACCAAGCACAAGGCTGAAGGTACACGGAGAGTTCATTCACAATCTATACAATGCTTTTTCTTTTTTCTTCAAAAGTTCTCTCTTCTTAAGGCTGACAGAGGGTCAGCTCAGGCCTTGTTTCTGGAGTGTAACTTCTTCCACCCCTCCAGCTCCGTCCTGTATTAACATTTAGTTGTACCTGAGGTGGGTCGGGAGGGGGGGTTGTGGTGAAGCAGAGCAGAGCGAGACGGTGTATTTTAGGCTTACAGAAATTTGTTCCAGAGTCAACAAATATAAATTGTTTCAGTACGTAATTATACATGACTTCATTCCGTCATGACACCTGTGTCAAGGTTTTAATGGATCCAGTTTCTGTTAATAGTGAAATGTGGTTAAATGGAAGGTCACGAGGCAGGAGAACAAAGTGTTACCTTGAAAACCACGTGGAATATAAAGCCATGCTTTAAATATTTGACACTCTGTACCAACAGTGATGGTGAAACACCGTTATGTCACGGCCAACAAAAAGACAACAAAGACGACGAGACTGAGCTGGCAAAATTTTTAGAAAGGAGCAGTAAATGCAGATGGACAGAGGAATATATCTGCAACAGGATGGTCGTGGTTAAAGTGACTGTGAACGAGAGAGAGAGAAAAAAGATGGGTTAGAGGGGTGGAAGTGTGAGATGGGGTGTTTTTAGATAAAACCCACGAGGCAGTTTAAGCTATTTATAGTAAAATAGTGCACAGACTGATAAAATTGTACTTTCGGAACACTAACACTGTCACTGAATATTTATAAATTTGGTTATACGATCAAATTGTAGAAGGAACTGTAAAAAATGATATTTTTGTGGAAAAAAGCAGCACTAATGACAGTTTTCTGTCTCCTGAGTGGAACAGATTATAAATAAATAAACAGATCATAAAGCTTCCATCGGAAAAGTTGGTAGAGACTTCTTTTCTTACTTTTTAAAAAAAGATTTAAGTGTTTCTGAATCTTTTTATATGTGTAAAGACAGTAACAGCAGGCTAAAGATATGCATAAGGTATCTTAAATGTAGGATCATATGTCTTTAAAAAAACATCAATGATGCTTAGATCTGGGTAAGCTGGGGAGAGAGTTCCGCTTACCCAGGATATCTTTCTGTTTTCTGGCTTCACTTACCCTAACACTGGCAATCAGGATAAACAGTCACACGAAGATTGCTATCAACTTGATAAGTTAACCCGGGGTTTCCCCCGTGTGTTCGCATGAAAGACGTAGCGTTGGCAGCATCGGACCAATCACAATATGGATACGTGCGCTGGCAGCAGAGCGGCTGATTTTGCAAAGAAAGATAAATCTATACTACGGGAAAAATATGAAGAGGTTACACACATTATACAGAGTGAAAGCAGCACAGCTGCTGCAGACAAGGTAGCAGTGTGAGAGTGTGTGAGGAAAAGTGTAGTATTAAAAGTACTGTACGAACGTGTGTGTGCTTTAAGCACTTTAGTCAGACTGGAAGAGCCAAAAGACCCGTCAACATCACAACTCTGGCATTAAGATATGTGAGGATCTGATTCATTCTAATAGAGCCTATCAATAAAAACTAGTGTCTAAAAGACAGTGTTAGTTTTTATTCTCTCAGCTGCGGTGTTGTTTAATAGGCTGAGAATGCTTCGCCTGTTGAACAATAACATTGTTTTAAAGTTTTTTGCAGCTAATCAAAGAATGAAGTTGCTTCTAAGAATTTTTATTTATCACTCTTTATTTTCTGGAAAATTGGTTGGTCCATAGGCAGTGATTTCATACTTTGAACGTAACCTGCTCTGAAGGAGGTTAGGCTCACAGGTTAGCATGGCGTTATACCCATTAGACACCGTTGTAGAGCAGAAAACCCGGGGTCAACACTGGTGAAGACAAAATCCCACCTTGTAGTACAGGCCTAAGGCAGTTGTCCATGCTTGCAATTTACCGGTGGAAACCCTAAAAGTACGATAGGCAGGAACCACAAACTGTTACTTTAATTCATCCAAAATGAAATTATTTGAAATGAGTGGCTAGTTGAAGAACAGATATATGATAATGATGGCAGAGAGTTCACAATCCAAGCCAGCTGTGTGAACTCTGAGTAACTGCCCTTTTTAAATAAATGTAGCTACTCCAGTACAGCTTTTCCATCAGATGTTCCTGTACTTAAGCCTGACGAGGGGTCAGCTCAGGCCTTGTTTCAGGAATGTAACTTCTTCCACACCTTCAGCTCCGTTCTGTATTAACATTTAGTTGTACCTGAGGTGGGTCAGGGTTTGTTTTTTTTTTGTGGTGAAGCAGAGCAGTGAGACAGTGTGTTTTAGGCTTACAGAAATTTGTTCCAGAGTCAACAAATATAAATCGTTTCAATGTGTAGTTATGCATGATGTCATTCAGTCATGACCCATGTGTCAAGGTTTTAATGTATCTAGTTTCTGTTAATAGTGGAATAAAATGTAATTATGTAGAAGGTCACGAGGCAGGAGAACAAAGCGCTACCTTGAAAACCATGTGGAATATAAAGCCATGTTTATTTAAATATTTGACATTCCGTACCAACAGTGACGGTGAAACACAATTATGTCACGGCCAAAGATGACAAAGACTGAGCTGGCCAGATTTTAGAAAGGAGCAGTAAAGTCAGATGCAAATGGACAAAAAACAAACAAACCCAAACTGTACTTTCAACTATATCTGCGTAGTGTGGTCATGGCTGAAGTGAATGTGAAACAGAAAGAGATAGAAAAAGATGGGTTCGAGTGGCGAGAGTGTGTTATTTAATGATGCGCGGTGGTTCGAGGGGAGGGCGGTTTGAGGATTTATGGTGAGAAATGGCGTGGTGTGAGTGTGAGAAAAGAGAGGAGAGCGCAGAATGATGGAAAACAGGATTAGATAGACAACGCCGCGGGGAAGTGGTTTGGGCCCGTAGCGAGGAGAACTGTGCGAGTAAAGTGACAGAGAGAGCCCGTGTATGAACGTGAAAGAGAGAGAGTGTTTGTATGTTGGTGGGAGACGTAGAGGGGAAACAGAGTAGAGGCATAAATGAGGCAAGGTAGGAAATCAGAGTGGATAACCAAGAGCTGGCTGGAGGAGGACTAAGGAGATGTTTTGGGAAAGAGGAGAGAAAGGCAGTGAAAGGAGAGGAGGATGGAGGAGGGAGAGAGAAAGTCAGTGTAACTGTAACAGAGTCCGACACCAAGCTCTGACCTAAGCTAATAGCCTGTCTATTAATATCTCCCGCTAATGACTGCCACTCCCTGTCACACAGTGGCAGAAATCGTAATCCTTGTTCATCAGTTTTTAACTTTTACTTCCTGAATAATGATCCTAATAAATTCTTTAAATATGGAGAGCAGAGTGACCTCCTGTGTGATATTTTATAATGACACTGCTGCAGTATCCTGGCTGCGGGTTTAAAGGAAGGCTGCTTGTTTGAAACTCTAGATTTATGGAGAACATGTAGGCGGGGGGAGAGGGATTGAGTAACAGTTACTGTTAATGAAAACAGCACCATGTGTGACGTTTTTTTCAAAATGCGCTTATTCGCTTTGTCGATACGAGCACTGACATCAGTGCCATGCTTGCCCGCTGAAGCTGCAGAGAAGCAAAAAAAGAAACTGTGCAATAAAAACGAAAGTGCTGTTTGTAGGCATCTGCTGCCTCTAGTCCAAGCCAGGGTCCCAGTTTTGTCTTTGTGCCAAGCTGAATTAACAGGGTGTAGCTCACTTTCAGATAGTTGCAGTTATGTGCCTCTACCAACCAGTCGAAACTGCAGTTTTTAGGGCGTTTTCACACCTGCAGTTCATTTGAGTGTGAGTCAGCTGATGAGTTTGTAAATTTGTAGCTCTTTCCCGTGGTTTGGAACAGAAAAGAAGCCAAGCAAACTCCAAGCAAATCAAGATGTGTTACAAAAAAAAAAAAACATGAGAACTTTCAGTTTGCTTTCTTGGCCAGATGAGGGGCGGGAGCAGCAAAAGTAAAAACAGGAAGAAGGTGCTGTGCTCTGGAGTAGTGGATGACATGGAGAATTTATATTCATCTTACAGTTGCTGCAGTTTGTGGACTCTGCCGCATCCCAAAGTGCAAAGCACGCTCTGCTCAAACTTGCTAGTTGGGTCAGATCAAAGTAAGATCACATTCTCGCTGTATATGAACCGCAGTGAAGTTTGTTTGGAGCCAGACTGAGACCACCTCCTCCAAAGGGGTCTCGGTGTGGTCGTTTTGGTGCGTGGGTCACTGGATCATCGTGTTCACATCTGCACTAATGAACTGCACCAAGGGATAAACGGGATACTATTGAACTTGCTATTTTATTTGTGGGATACTGCTCACTACCGTCTTTGGCACCACCTCAGACGAATGTCCAAGCGAGCCGAGTAGCTGCTAAAACATAAAACGTTCCTTTTTTCCAGCGGTCTTTTGGCTGCCATCAGCCAGCATCAAATTCACCATCGTGCCCAAATATTCATTGTTTCTGCATTTCTAGTAGCTCCAGTGACATCACCTGTTGGTTAGCGAAGTTCCAGCGTGAAGTCTGGACCCAAATATTTTGGTCATTTTGAAACCGGCAGTGACGGCCAAGGAGTGGTCCTGACTGAGAAAAATGAGTCACAGTGCAGGCTTGTGCAGTACTTAATCAATCATAAAGCATACCTCCTCAAAACATAATCTGCTTTATCCTCCTTTTTAATTCCAATGGAGGCCATCAGTTACAAAACTGCAGTGATAAATTGGTCTTGAACCTGGTAAATCGGACCATAAACTCATCAGGTGTTTAGGGAGGTCTCTTTTTGGAACCAAAGGAGCTGCCCCCTGCTGGCCATTAGATAGAATTCATGTTTACGTCACTTCTGCACTGGCTTCACTTTTTAGAACCACAGATACCTCCATCCATCCCATTTTGCAAAAAGCTGCACTTTTTTTTGCTGATCACTGTGTAAAAAAACAAACAAAACAGAAAAAGAAACCGTTGTTTTGTCAGATTGCTCTGCTTTGCATTTCTATTTATGCACTGTGAAATGAATACGGAGAAGTGCTAATGTTGGTGTAAACACACACTAATGTTCCTCTCACTTAACACATTCTCATCAGCACAGCTATTAAAATTTCATTCTAATGTGACTGGAATTTGTTTTACTTCTATTTGACATTTTTATGTCTTCATTGTTAATTCTGTTTTAATACACTTGATTACATACATTTTTTTTTAAATACTTCATGAAATACCTCTCAGGCTCATTAATTTCAAAGTGCAAACACTACCGAAAACCTCAGAGCCATCAGAGTGAAAGCAATATGTTAGTGTCAATGAAAAGCTTCAGAGGTCTGCAAACAAATTTCGTTTGCCTTATCATAAAAAGCCGTGACTTTGGTTTTGCCTGGCCGAGCTGTGGGGAAGCACTTTGAATGAAGACAGAACAAAACCCTCAGAGACGCCAGTCAAATTTGGAAGATGAGAAAAAACAAAGACAACAAATTTGACTAAAATATTAGATTTTTTTTCTCCCTATTTTTTTTCTAAATTTCTAAATATGGTGGACCTTAGTTCATTTATGAATTATAGTCTCGAGGAACAAAAACAAGCTTCGATAAAGTGTGAATCAAGTAAAAACAGCTCCCTCTTTGTCTCAGACATCACTTCATTTGGTAGAGGCTTTTGCCTAAATTGATCACAACTGCACAAATGGGAAGCAAATGGGGTTCAAAGTGTGCAATCGCCTAACTTAGAACCGTGTTACAACGCACTAGAAACTATTAAACGCTGTTGGAAAATAGCAAAAGACTGCAGAAAATGAGAAAAGCTGGACTCATTCGTTAAACATGCTGATCCCATCGGGCTTCTCTCGGGCCATATTAGGCACGCACGGGTTAGAGATGCAGATAATACAACATTTGCAAATAATTCTTCTACACTAATAGCTCCATATTTCTCAATGACCTTCAGTGGACAGAGCACACTTTCTAAGATAGGTGGTATTTGACTTTCTGAGTAATGATGTAGGCAACAAATGGATGTCGGTTTTGTTTCCCTTTGTCATTAAAGTTTGTCATTAAAATACATTTTTATATCGAGTTGTGAATTTGCACATCGCTCACTGAAGAATTGCGTTATAATCAATGAAAAGAACAATGCTGGCCTCAAAATCATCCCTTTAAAAGCCTTTATTTATCTTCCTTCCTATCATTACCCAGCTCCCGCCGGCATGTCTTCTTGGCTTTTTTCAGATCCCTAGTTTTTGCCTCCTAACAGTCTCTTGCGTCCCTTCCTTGCACCTTCTGCCTGCTCATATGGCCAGGAAGAGATGTAATGCCGCAAACAAGTCTGTGCAACACATACAGATTTTGTTAAGTGGGAGGTCTTTGCTTAGTCAAGCATCTTTGTTTATGTCACACGTTCCAATTAAAGACGTCTGCATCCTGGAAAGCTTTACTCTTTTGACAACAAGCGGAAATATTGTAGATAAGGGTAGATCCTTATATTTTCTGTAAACAAGCTAGAGAATGGTGTGCGGCAGACTTGAAGCTCCCCTTCCTTCATCTCCTCTCTCAATCCAGACCGCCTGGCTGCCTGTCTGTCTCCTTCCATTTCTTCATTGTTTCTCTCCCTTGAAATATCTCCCTGTCTTCCTGACCCTTGACACATACACACACATACATAGGCAAATACACACACAAAAAAGTATGCACGAGACAAAACACACACTCGAATGTTTTGCTGCTCCTCTGCCTGCCCCATTTTGCTCCTTTCACACAACAGTTATGTAAAGATGGGACTAATGTGTTATCACTGCGCCAGCACAATGCAAAACACCATACATCGAGTAACAGTGTTATTTCACTGTTAAGCGGCGCATTTAACCCTCCGTAATGGATGGCGATGGGGAGCAGTGAGACGTATTAACAACATAATATAGGCGCAAACACACCGGCGTGAGGCGCGATGAAGATCGCTCCTCACTCTCCGCCACAGCCGCGCAGAGAGAGAGACCCTCGCAGTGAGTGGGGGAGGAAGGGAGAAGATGGTGAGGTAGCGAATAGGTTTAAACAAGTTGAGATAAAGAGAGGAGAGAGACAAGAGGGTAATAAAGGACAGGCAGAGACATAAAAGCTGACACTGCACATCCACACTCAGTGGGAGGTCCAAAGTGTTGTGTGCTTCGTGCGCCTCTGAAGTTTCTTTGTCTCATTTAGTGTTTCTGAATGTGCTGCTGATGGCTGTGTTTGTCCATGTGTTTGTGCATGAGAGAGAGGGAGACACACATCCTGGCTGTCTGCCGCTGCATTCGCTGGCAGGCAGAAGACTCTCAGACACACACACACACGCACACACACATGCTACATATTAACGAACAATAGTCTGTTCGTTGGTATAGCTAGCATGACCCATTGTAACGGAGCATTGCCTCAGACAGGAGGTCACACAGACACGCAGCACATTAGCCACGCATGAAGCCTCATGCCTCAAGAAACATCAGTACAGTCTTCGCCCTCCCCTTCATTTTCTCGCTGACCTCTCTGGCCTCTTGCTGTCTCTTTCCCTGTCCACCCTCACATGCTCCCTCCATCCCTTGCTCATGTGTTTCACACATCACTCACCCTTCCTTCTTTTCCAGTTTCACTTCTACAGCACCGTCTTCTGTCTCCAACAGAATTAGCTTAAGGACTGTTTTTCCCCCCCTCGCACACAAACATAAATCAGCACAAAAATATGTGCACACATCATAAACAAGGATTAAATTTTTGTGTTTATGCAAAGCCAGCGTTTGCTATTCAAACTAGCCGACCACAACCAATTACAACCAATCCAATTACTGTCTACATGCAACACTTGATATCAAGAAAAGTGTGCTCAGACCTCGGCGAACAATGCGGCGATTCAAACGAGCACATGCTGGCGATTGTGTGTGCGTGGCACTGTGTGCGCATGTCGCTGTGCTGGCTGACCCGCAGGTTATTCCCCGGTTGGCTCGTCGTCATGTCTGATTGGCTGCCTGCCGGTTTCATCACATTGCGCCAAAGACAGAAACAGACCTTGTGGCCTCTCACCCACAGGTCTCTCTCTCAGTGTCTCTCCGCCTCTCTCGCTCTCTTTCTGTCTCTCTCTGTTTGTCTCTCAGTTCGACTGAGCCGAGCTTTGAGCCGAGTGTTGGCTGACTTTGGTTTTGTCTGGCAGGCCGAGCTGTGGGGAAGCACTTTGATTGAAGAGACAGAACAAAAGCTCACACTGCTATCTTTGAAGCAGCTGTCCTCGTCCGCAAGACGGTCTCACAGATGATACACACATGGCAAACAAATCCACGTGAATACACTAACCAACTCACACGCACAAAAACTCACATACACATGGAATGGTTTTCTTATGCGAGGATAGGTCACCTGGCGGGAACACTTGCGGCACCTGTAATGTATGTAACCTCTCTCTTTATCAGCCACTGTATGCAGTACAGAGAATTCAATGAATTACCAGATTTTGTTCAGCACACCGGGTAAGAGTAAAAATATATCTCGCTCGTCCCCACCAGCACTCCCAGATCCCTACATATTTAACTTACTGCAATTTACAGTCAAGAAAAGATGAAGATTCTTATATTATAAAGAAAATCATCTTTTCTCCCTTTTTTAATGTTTTCTCTAAATGTGATTTATAATTCTATAATTAATCATGACCTGCAATTTAAAGTCTGAATGATGTTCTGCATCCATCCCTCCATTTACTTAATCACTTACTCAGCTGGAGCCTGCCCCCCAGCTGAGGCTGTGCGAGAGGCAGCTTACACCCTGGACAGGTCACCAGTCCATCACAGGGGCAACACAGTGAAACAAACATTCAGGCTCACTTCCCCATCGATAGCCAATCTAGAATAACCGATTAACCTAACGTGCATGTCTCTGGACTATCAGAGAAAACTTCAAACTCAGAAAGGCCACAGCCAATCAGGAGGTTCGAACCGGGAGCCTCGTGTCTGCTAGGCAACAGGGCTAAACAATACACTGCCACGCTGCCATTGTTACAATATATTTAAAAATAAATACTCCCATATTAATATGTGAGTTTATGATGGCAATATCACAACATTAAAGGGAGCAGTAAAAATTAAAATCATGACTGTACTGCTGGTAATATTACACTTTGTAATACTCATAATTGATTTAAATGCACCTTGGGGTGACTGTTGTTGTGATTTGGCGCTATATGAATAAAACTGAATTGAATTTATTGCACATCCCTAAATGTCCACTTGAAAGTTGCCCTTCATCACTTCATCAACAGCTCCTTTGATTTGCTGTTCCTCAGACTGGGAAAAATAACGCAGAAAAGATGAGATGAGGGCGTCTGTGTCGGATAGGCTGAAAAATGGAGGTGGTAGAGACACAGAGGGTGCCACGTGGAGTTTGTTGCACATGAGCCGATGAGCGCGTTAACTCTGCCTCTGAGAGACGAACCAGGTTCAGAGTTCAGACAGACGAGCGAGAGCCGGCTGGCTGCTGGTAGTCTCAGCTCAGCGGTAATGATAAACATTACAGCAAACTAATGGACGGGCGAGTCGGTCACTGCGGCCTCTGATGCCGCTTTATCTTCTTTCTTAACACCCAACGCCAGATTGCTCACAACCTCCATGGCCCCGGACAGGAATGCGCGCTAAGCAAATCGCTGACCGCATGGGCCATCAATAAAGCTCGGGTTTGAGTTTCAGTCGTGCCGTGAAACGGGGGGGAGGGACGGAAAGACGGAGGCAGGGAAGCAGAAGGAGGGCGCTGCTGAGGGGGGGAGAGATAGAAGGATGGAGGGGAAGGATGAAGGGGTCAGTCCTGTGAGATAAGGAAGGGCAGGGAATGCGAAATGGAGTATGGAAGTGAAAACAGATGGAGATATTTTACATAGAGGCAGATAGATGGATGACAGGAGGTGCAACGAGGGGACAGGGCGGAGAGATAATTACTAAGATAGAGAAGAATGTAAACGACAGGAATGAAAAGGAAAGGGATTACAACTTTACACTACGGTGGATAGATTGGTAGTGGCACATGGAGAGAGAGGGAGGACAGTGGCGCAGAAGACGAGAAGAACAGGTGATGTCAGACGGAAAAGAGTGAAAAAGAAAGTGTTTGAAGGGGAATAAGGACAAAGAGTGAGGGAGAAAGTCCTTGCCAGAGGGGACAAAAACGTCAAATAGCAAACACCGTTGATTCATTTCTCTTGTGTGTGTGTTTTTTTTTTCGTTTTTTTTCTTGGATGTCAGTTGTGCCTGTTTGTGTTCTTACACACATCTTCGAAGAACTATACGCACCCACACCCACACACACACACACACGGCATCAATCCTTAGCCCGGTGCACACGTGCACAACACCCTCGGTAAAGGCACAACAACGGTCTCCCAAGACATACCAGCATCTTTTCATAAACCTGAAATTGGCTGAATCAAAGTGCTTTTTACAAGAAAGGGAGTCAGTTTGTCAAGAGAGCTCCGCGGCAGCTGAGGTGAGCAGGTGGCACATCTGGTTTCAAAAGAGATATTTTTAAATCCAGAAAGGAGCAGTGTACCAATGACTTTCCTCTTTCTATTGTTGTATTCACATGCAGCATTTGCATTTGGTAATATATGGGGTGCGCTGTAGTGTAACTGGAGGTGTAGTGGATCCCCAGATAGGTAGTAAAATCTGGGAAATATATTCTTGAGTTGGGTGGAGGTATTTCGGGGCATCCAGGATTCTCTCAGAGTCCTAATCAGGTTGTGAATAAACAGTCAGGTTACTATGATTTGGAGCTTGTTAAAGCCTTTGTGGCCTACATACTCTCAGTGTCAAAGTCAGGTGGTATCGGGCTTAAAATTGAGCTTCGCTAATTGTGCCCAGGAGCTAATTATGAGATTATTGTGTCTGTTTGATTGAATGCGAAGCAGATTTTTAATAGATTTTCTTGCGAATAAGATAACTAAATACAAAATAAATGAATTTAAAGAGACGAGAGACCGGACTGAGCAATGCTCTCCTGGCTGCATTATAAAAAGCAGATATACTGTGTGCGAAGAACACGTACTCATGGGGATATCATTTTAGGGAAGTTTCACTGGACATCGGACATTTGGTCAGAACATTGAGTCCCATCAGCTGTGGGGGGATGTTTACTTAATAAGATTTCACAGGCAAACAAATCTTGCCTACCACGTATTGTTGGCTCGTTCTTGATCAAATGAGAGCTTTTCGCTGACTGGAACGCTCTCTTTAGGCTGCAGAGTGGAGTAACTAGAGAGCAGTGCCCATTAGCAGATTGATGTTGTGCTCACCTGAGCTGACAACTTTTAGGGGGAGCTGGATGAAGGAAGGCTGACTGAAAGAGTAAAGAGATTAGATGGAAACGAAGCCCGTCTTGTAGCTGTCCTGTTTGTGTGCGCGCCCGTCTCTGTCTGCATGGATGATAGAATATGACACTGACTTAGTGTCAGACTCCTCGCTGACATACAGTGTAGTTAAAGATTAGAGAGATGTGCAAGAAAAAGGGCTGGGATGAAAGAGGACAGATGGATAGATTTAGATACAGCCCCCCCCCCCCCCCAGTGGTAGCCTGTGTTTTAGTCAAATTTGTGTAAATGAAAATTTACTCTCTTCCCAAATCATTTTCATTTTTCTTCTTCATCACCTTCACTTCTTGAATCCCTCCCTCTTCTTCTTCTGGCATGGTAACAGTTCCTCTGAATTTCCTCTTTATTTATGCATTTGTTCTGTCGATATATGTGTCTGTCTGCTGGACCGTCTGTCCGTGTGTCTTGTTTATTTTTTTTTTTTTAACTCCCCGTGTGTCTCATATTAAATTTTAATTCCCTGCAGTGGAGGGCCGGAGAGCCTGACAGTGACAGAGCCTGACAGAAGTGTGGCAGAGAAAATAAAAACAGGGTGACAGCTTAGTGGGGTGGCACATGCATGTGGATGTGTGTTTGTTTATGTCGCTGAGACAGCCGCGGCGTTTGCTCGTGTTTCTCTTTGTGAAGACTCCTCTCGCCCGTTGTTACGTTGCATCTCTTTGTAATGTCTTTACATCGACACGAGGAATTTCAAGTGAAAAATGTACACGAATCAGTGTCAAATCTCTTCCCGCTCCTAAAAGCGTTTGCTCGACCGTGTGTACGTGCGTGCGTGCCTTTCACTGTTATTGCGTGTGCACTGTCAGCAAAAAGTTGGTGCTGAAACTGATAAACCATTATGCACGACGTGGGAGTGCATGTTTGTGTGCCATTTGGTGTGTACGTCTTTGTGCGCGAGGGAGCCTGTGTGTGTTGGGTTTAATGATCTTTTTGATGGTTTTCTGTAGCGGATATTGAGACGGATGGTCCATATGCTCTTTATGGCCCATGCATATTTCATATTCCAGCAGCAAAGCAGAGCAGAGCAGGCATTGCTTATATGGCCAGGATGTTGCACTGGGACGTGGGCTGACTTTATGAGAGCTCATATACACATCCCACAGCTTTGTCCCCTTTGAATAAATGCTCAAGTACGAAAAAATACAACACATTTCAGAAAGACACCAACAAGGCCATAAAGCTTAAAGTTGGGCACAGGCATCAGATTTTAAACGGACCCATGTGGCCACCGGCTGCATGGTTAACCGTTGCTCATGGGTGCATGTTTGCATGTCAAAGAACTTAACTTTACTTAAAGTAGCCAACCTGCAGTGTCTTCATATGAATAAATGCTAACTAACTTCTTTCCCGAGTATAAAAACACAATAGTGATTGAACTGATACCTTTTTTTCATTTTCTCTTCTCTCTTGAGAAATACCTCTGGGCACACACACATTGTGATGTTTTTATGCCTCCAGCAGCAGCTGCAGTTTGTTTTTGGAATAAAAAGATGAAGAGCTCAATAGTTAGAATGAAAGAAAAGAGTGAAACCCAAAGAAGCTCATCAAAGAGAACTGTGGCAGTATTGGTGCATTTTTTTTTCTCATCAGTCTGTGCAAAAGATGTCAAGTCACAACAAAGCACGACATACACACACAAAAACATAGAAGGAAAAAAAACGTATATTTTTTTTCCCATGTTCATGATACTATTTCTTAGAAGTGTTTTGCCACTTTCCATTTTTCATTTACTCTATTCACGTGCAGGTACTATGCATTTGTGTACCACTTGTACACTTGCGTACAGCTCAGACACGTGTAAAGCAAAGGAAAGGGGCAGATAACCATTTCTGTCGTAGGGATGGACGCCAACGTTTGAGTGATTTTTGTGGGGACAAATTTTGTTTTGTGATGGTTTATTTTCAATGCATCCTCCCACATGCATTCAGAAAAGGCCCCTTCAACAGGCACACAAACACAAGGTCCAGATGAAAGCAGATTTTGCTGACTGTCACATGATGATTGGCAGGTCGCCATCACATCGAGAGGGATATCG
>JAVDPK010002007.1:288544-299446 GCA_034780415.1 Cichlasoma orientale
CCGGGGGACGACAGAGTGACAGAGGAAGACAGAAAGGGAGGAAGAGGTGTCGTTGGAGGAGTGAGCAGACGTCAAAAAGATTGAACCTGAAATGAAAAATTGAACGAGAGACGGATGGAAGGACGCTGATAAGGATGGACAGACAGAGGAGGGAGAGTAGGGCAAAACGAGCGATAGCGTGGGGTGGGGCGGGGCGGGTGGGGGGCGTAGGAGGGGATGCGAGACGGATGTTGTACTGATAGACTGTCGAGTCTGACAGAGTCTGCTCATGTTCAGTGGAGAGAGTCAGCCACATTATCAGACAACGACACCAACACGCGCACAGAGATGCATGATAAGCTTATAAAATCAACATGATCTAAGGCTTCATGCTCATAATCCTACACCATCAGTTTCACTCAAACTGCACTTCACAGTGTATTTGCGTTATCACGGCAAACGAGGCCAGCATGCGCGTGCCTTCGATTATCTAAGTACTGCAGGAATACTGTGCAAATTGTCCAGTTTTCCCGCTCAGCTGCCGTGTTGGTTTATTGTCTCTCACATTCAAATAGTGTCCCTCTGAAAAGCGCTAAAGCCGAGCGTGAGGACGCTTCTTGCCCCATTCGGAGCTCAGCGTTGGCTCTCGCTGGTAGCATTTCTCAAGCCTGGTTAGGAGGAATGATTGAGCATAGTGAAGCAAAGCGTATACAGTTGCATGAGTACCAGAGACCACCCCCTCTTCCTCGCACACGCACAGTTGCTGAGTGATTAAGTATACTCCCCAAAGTCAAAGTTTCTGTTTCCGCACCAGTCGCTGAGTTGAGTTAAAATCTGGCAATGATAGATTTTTAGCTCATTTATCACCCCTCCAAAAAAATCCTTTTGTTTCTGTTATCACTTTGGCCTGCACGCTGGAAAAGGTCTTAACGCTGAAACATCTGTGCTCCGCTTGTCTTTCATGTTCGGCTTTGATAAAGGCTAAAAATAGAAAACTCTCAAGATCAAGTGAGGCAGAACATTGTTTTTCATTGTTATTCAGAGAGCAGTTATTTCTTTTTCTCCTTTCATTGTTTTACTCCATTGATTACATCTTTCCTAAACGGGTAATTGAACTCTTACTGTTTAGATTAGCAGTGCGCTTCAGTCGGCATTCTTTAATTTCAGGCCTTTTCGAGCTAGTATATACCAATATATGTAATTAATTCTCCCCGTCACAATTTATTAATAGAAATGTTAGAGCTCAATGTCATCTTCTATCTGACAAGAATACCCAGATGCATTTAAACACTTAAAGACTTCATGCTGGTGCCTGCTTGTCCAACCAGGTCCGCTATGCGTCTCGCCACTTTGGTGTATCTTACCCTGAGAGTAACAAAGCTTTTAATTGCCTTTAAAATGTGCTTCTGTTTCGAGCCTCGCTGCTTTGTCTCTTCAGAGAAAATTGAAAGGTCAGGGAGGAGTTTTTGTCGTTATGACATAGTATTTAGTAGGCGTGGGAATCACATAGAAACAAATGATATACTAATTAAGATAGTGTCATCATATTGCTAGTATCGCAACGCATCAGTGCGCGATACAATGCAAGGCAATAATCTAGGGCATATGACAATATCTGTGTAACAGAAGACGAATAACAGCACTAAAAGGCAAATAGCAGGAGTTATGTAATTATTGTGTTATTATGCGGGTATATTATCATTAATCTTTTGTCAGTTCACATAATTAGCTCTCCTACTTGCCTTCCCCCGCTCTGTCTGCCATCCCCCCCCCCTCCGAGTTTCTTCTCCACCTCATGTTTGTAAATTTTTGCTAACTTTTCCCTCGTATATTTTTATAAGCTCCCACCATGATGAGTCATAAAGGAGTAAATCTGTCACGTCAACCGGTCAGCTGCATCCATTTAGAGCCACCACATGTTAAATAGAAATATCAATATTTAATCCAGTGCATCCGTAACAAATGAAATATATATTGCCATGTCAATACTTTGGACCCCAAGTACTTGGTGGGTTAATTTTTATGCACAAGTGAAACCCCGCGCGTCTCGCTGGTCACGAAGGACACGACCGACTCAAGTTTTGCCTTGTAGCCATTAAAAACACACCTCTGCTCTCTCCGGCTGCTTTTAGCCTTTATTTTTATGTTCATTTTGCAGCCGAACTGAGATGTAACAAAAGGAAATCTCCGCCTAAAAACAGCGTGAAAGCGAATTTGCCACAGTAATAGCTGATGATTTGTGATAATGGTAAAGAGTAATAAGTGGTACTTAATTAGCCATTAGAGACACAGAGGGGAGATGGTGGATAAAGAGGGGATGGGTTTTTGCACAAAGCAATGAACCCCAGTAGTCCACCCCCTCTCCTTTTTTTTTTATTTTTTGCTACAATAGCACCATAGCAAGGGCTTCTTCTGTCGTCATGGAGACTAATGTTGAAAGCCAGCTGTGGTTTTGTCTTGGCAGCCCATTAGGCTGGAGCTCGGTTGGCACTTCTCTCTCTTCCTTTTTTTCTTTCTGGCTTCGCCTCTTTTGACTTAGAATGGCGAAAATATTCTCTCCGGGTTTAACTTAAGTTTGTGATATTGGCTGAGGGTCACGTAAGGATTTCAAATACTTTTGAGCCTTTGTTTCACCTTGTTTGAAGTGCTCCTTTTTCTTACATTAGCAAGTTGGTCCCACGGAGCCACACAGCTGGATATGGCACAGAAAAGCAGCTCGCTGAGTTTTAAAGAGTTTGGTTAAGTAGCTCATGCCTTCTATACGGCCGACCCCGCCCACCTTGCAGTTCAAGTAGGTTAAAACAAGTTCAAGCAGATAAAGAATTATTTGCAAATCGTGCCTGGCCCGCGTCTGCTTGATGGATGGCTTTTCTTCTCATTCTACATTGTCCTTACGCCTGGCAAGCGCCGTTTCTTGCCCCGGATCCCTTATTAATGTGACTCAAGAGAGGGATCTGAGTAATGTTTTTGTTGTTGTTGAGAACCGTTTATCCCAGCGCTGGAGCCCTTTTCCCCACAGCCCTGATATTCAAGCCTCCCTGACCCAAACACATCAGTCAATGGGACACTGGTGCCGTGTGACTCGGCCAGGAAGTGGGCTGGGGCAGGCAGGGAGAGCGATTGTTATGCAGCAGATTGATCAGGTTTCACAGGACACCGCAAAACTATCAATCTGTAGGACTGTACACACGGCGCGAGTGTGTGGGGGTCAAGGCTAGCGTTGTGTGTTTGGGGCGGTGAATGCAAGAATCAATAGCTGGGTCAGAGGGTAATGTCTCACTGAGTGCTGAGTCTATACACAGCCATCAGACAGGATCACTATCAATCATGGGAGAGCTTAGGGAACATACACTCTCTCCTCTCTGTGCGCCTCTCTGCCTCTGCTGGCCCAGTGTCTGATGGGATCACCATTGCTCATGTAAGGGCTTTAGGAACAGAGACAGAGGGAGATGTGGGGAAACAGAGGGATAGAGCAACGCAGGGAGGCTTGATGGCAGCAAGGTGACAGAATAAGAAGGAAAGATGGGCTTGTATTGGCAGACACCTGGAGAGCGACACTTGGGGTTTGAGAGATAAAAGAAGCCTTAAAGTGAAGAAACTCTTTGGAGCGTAAAATAGGCTGTGTGGGTGGGATGGTGGTGAAATGGACAATAAATTAAAGCTGAAAACAAAATCAATAAACACGCAAATTAAGGTAAAGACCACAAGTCCCGGTCTTACTCACAGGTTAAACAACATTTTTCTTAATCGAAGCGTTCTGTCTTTCCTCCTTCCTGGACTTGTCGCTCACGCTTTCATCCGCCCACGTCTCTGATCTCCTCTGGCTCTTTTGTTTTGTCTTATTCAGCATGTGTTTTTCGGCCTCGGCTTTTGCCATCTGGTGTTCCGTGCGTTTGTTCATTTTAATTTCCTCACATTCATCCATCTGTGTCACGAGTGTTTGAACAAAAGCCACAAAAAAGCGCATGTATGATTGATTGCAGAAACACGCATGTGGAGGAGAACATGCTTGTTATTATACATAATGGTGCGGGAGTGTGCTTGGCGAGAGCGAGACGGCTTGGTTCAAAGGGCTAATAACGCCTGCCATTAGGTTTTGTGCTGCTGGGACAGTCTCTCTCTCTCTCGCACGCCGTACAGTCGATATCTACAGGCAGAGAGAGGAAGACAACGAGGGAGAGACAGAGAGCGAGAGGACAGGACAAAAAGTCAAATGAGAGCTGAAAAATGAATCAAAAGAGGAAGAAGGTGTGAGAAAATGATAAAAAAAAATAGTGAAAGAGAATTGGAGAATGCTTCTCATGTGATCATGTCAGTGCTGTGTGTGTGTGAGGCCGCTTGGGAATAAATCCTGTTAGCTGTAATATTTTGATCAATTACCAATGATGAAACATCGCTCAGCAGGCCCGGGCTGTATGTGTGTGTGAGAGGAAGTGTGTGCAGTGGCCTTGAGAAAAGGCAGCATATTCCAGTCTGTTGGACACACTCTAGACAGCTATTGATTTTAACAGGGAGAATTTAGAAGCAGCTCGACCCTACACCCTATCAAACACCGCTTCACACACACATTCAGGCATAGGCACACACATAATGTACATGTTCTCTAAATAATCCGGCTAGATGTGATCAAGGGATGAGTTCATTGTCAGCCAGTGTGAAATGAGATGGCATCATTCGGGCACGCATCCATGCAAGTTCTTTTTCAACATTTGTCTTGCGTGCGTCTCCTCACGCGGTACTAAACGTAGACAGAAACAGATTAGGAGAGAACAGATGAAGGTAATGAGACAAAAGAGAGAAAAGAAAGAAAGGCAGAGTAGAATGACTTGGAAGAGGAGGATACAGTGGGAAGAACTCCTGTCTGCCTTTGATGAGGGCCTCATTGATGCTACAGATCTCTGGGAGTCTCCATTCACCAGGGGAGCCGTTCAATTACACCTACCACTCCGCTGGCTGATTGGAGTCCCCCCGCAACAATGTTAGCATCTCTGTAGCGAACTGAGATGGGATTAAGAAGTCTGGCCTCTGGAGGCAAAGTGGCTTTTAAGTCCTGATTGGCAATCATTTGCAACACTGCTGGACAAGTTTTAATCCAGCCCTACCTCGTGCCCATCAGCGGTGTCTCTTTTGATTTCTTTAACCTTGATTTATCTTGGCACATGGGCTTTTTGGCAGTTCACTGAGTCCCAAACAGTAACATACACTTAAAGTCTTACAACCCAATCAGCCACCTGTGGTTTCCCACTTTTGATCAGCAAATAATTAGAAAGATTAAATAAAATGCTTCATCCATAAATCATTCCTGTGCCCACACATGCCCTGCAGATCAGGCTTTCAGAGGCCTCTGAAAACATGTTAGCATTCAGTGTGCTGAGTAACTTTAGAAAGCTGTGTGGCTGAAGCCTAACGTGCAGGTTTCATAATGATTACTCTTCAGAATCTTACAAGGTTTAGTCATGATTGATGGAAGTAAAAAAAAAAAAAAAAAATTTGTCTCCTAGTCAGATGGCTTGAAAAAATACAGCGTCACACCCGTCCTTAAAAATGTACTACTACAAAGGAAAAACACATAAAGGATTTATTATTTAAACATACTTCAATAAGTAAACGTCACCTCTCGTCTACTGTATATGCTACAGTATATGTTTCTTGTGAGTCTTGCCTGATGAGGATTTATTACAGTGAAATGTTGTGAAATACAAAACCGTTCTTAGGTTAGACACAGCATGGAGAGATGGTCGTTTTTGTTACGGTACAGCTGTGATGCCTTCCAGTGAACCTGGAGTTAACAAAATTTTATATCAAAAATAATGGTTTAAATAACTGACGAGTGGGAGAGAGGAGGAGACTGGGTATGGCTATAACTTGGAGAGAGTTGCAACACTTTAATTTCCATCAATCAGGCGTGATTTCGGTGTTTCCGACTTCCTTCCTGATTTTCAAAGGTGGAAACAGCTGCTTGCGGCATCGACAGGGAAAAGATTTCTTGAAATAAAAAAAAAGAGTATTTTTGACTAACTCTATATCCTGTGGAGTAGTTATATTATTACATTCTAACTATGTGACTTATGTTAGATTTAACCAGTACATGCCCTACAGCATTGTTTGGCCTGTTTGTGCTGCTGGCAAAAATAAATAGATAATATAAGGGCACTAGATGGGTCATTTTAGCTCATTGTTAGGTGGTTGCTAATCATGTCTAATTCAAGCTTTGTAGATATGAATAAGATAACAGTTATTGTAGCCTGCAGCTATGCGGTTGCCGGGCAAAATGGTGGCATCATAATATATCAGGCATGAAATCGCTTGGCAACACGATGATGTCATAATTTCTGATATAGATGAGAACCTTCAGGGGCCTGAGGTGCACCTCCAAATTTGACTTCAGAGGCATGCAAGGAAGTGTCTTTAAAAAGCATCTGATGACAAATCTGGGCAGTTAGGTTGCAAATTATTAATAAACTATTAATTAAAATTTTAAAGAATAAATCTACAAATGACAGGTTAGCCAATGGAGCCCAGGGTAAATGTAAATATTAGCATAGCTCACAAACAAATTAAAAACCACTTTTAGAAGTATTTCAGCATGTATTACCATCTCGCAGTAAACATGGCTGAAACCGTGATGTCATTTCCCCATGATGTCAAAGGCGGTCTAATCGATAAAGAGGTAATAGAAAACAAGGACGTTTAAAACATTATTCAAGCCGTACCTCGAGCCGGCGTTGAGGTAACATCCTCAAAGTTGGCTGAACTTTTATTTTGGAACCATTTTCAACCAGGAGTCGACATGGACGGATATTCAGCGTTGAAGTGTCTGCTGGGGTGCATGGGAAGCAACAAAGGAGTATGACGTACTTGACATCAGCCCACGAGGACGGCGGTATTCTGATAGAGGTGTAAAATCTGGTGTCACTTGTAGGAAAGTTTAAGAACTCGAGTTCAGAAATTCAGTGAATCACAGTTACTGAGGGAAAAAGTGTTACGACCATACCTCGCCTTCATCTGACTATCTTAATAGTTAATCATTAATAGTTTTAATAGCGGCAGATTAAATGACTCAGCATCTGTGTCACGCCATGGTTGCACTTATATCTCATATCTCAGAGTTCCCTGATAAGGAAAAATCAATCAGTTGACCTTTTTCACAGCAAACAGTTTGTCTCGGTGTGTAAAATCTTGTGGAGGAAAAAAAAAGCACTCATGTGACTCATGTATTAACTGTAATGATGGCTCCATAAACTTCCATAGTTGGATGATGGTAAACCAGCTGATGCACAGAATAAGAATGCTAAAGCTAGCAGCTAATTGGAATTCAGTCAGTGTTTGTTATTCTTTGTTATTTTTCACATATGTAACATCTAACTGTAATATGTCAGAGAGTCTTCAGTGAAAAGGACTGTTTATTCCCAGAAACTGATGTTAGCGTATCAGTGGCTAACTGTTACACTGTGTGTTTTTTTTTTAATGCCTTTTCTTTTATTTCCATGGAGATTCTCAAGCCCGCTGCTGAAATTGAGCTGCTATTTTAACATTTGCTACAAAGTGGTGTTCTCCCACATTTCCTGACCTGTCGTGGCAGGGTTTAATAAGCCATAAGAAAAATATACTTTAATAAGTAACAGTTTCCACCTTAGCTCCAGCACCACTGAGCTTTCACACCATGCCTTGTTTAAAATACCCCGCATTCGAATAATTGTTAAAAAGTAAAACAGTTTCAGCATTTAATCACTGGCATGCTCTCACTGGCACTTTGTTCCCACAAAGTCTTCAGTCGAACCAACAGAGAAGAGCAGAGTAAGCCAGTCCTGAAAGCTCTTGTTACAAAAAGGAACAAGTGCGCTCAGTGTCAAGTGTTTTATTGATATACAATCTTCCAACAGGCCACGCAGATCATAGGTAGATAGGGGGTAACTCTGTGGCATTATGTTACCTGTGACTGATTTATATAGGCAACATACTCTCTCTCTCGCTCTCTGTGTCTCTCACACTCTCTGATGTGATTTTACAGTAGTGACATTGATCCAGGCCCACTTTGATCTTGCTCTTAGCTGTTGCTCGCTCTCGCTCCCTCCAGCTATCACCCTTGGCTCTCTGGTTGCTAGAGTCTGCTGTTTTTAACCCCAACTACCCCTCGTCTCATCCTATAAATCCTCTCATCTTTCTCTCCGTCCTTCCATCACTCCATCTCTCCGGTGGATCTGTATACAAGTGATCTTTTGCTCTTGGAAACCTCTGCCCGGGCCGATGAAATGTCCCACCAGGTCTCCCGACTCTCGCTGTTATCGGCCAGGTATCACTTGTAAGAGAGGAAATTAGTGGTGCCTCCGACACAAAAGGGACACTGAGGCATCAGGAGGGAGCGTTCGCAAGCAGCCCATTCTGACTTTTCATAACCTGCTGGACTGTATCTCTGCATCTCTCTTTGTTTGGAATTTCAGGATGCGTTACGATCTAATAAACTCCGGCATCATAGAGGGGAATAAAAGAAAACTCCAAAAATGAGGCTGAACGTTTTTGTGATATTTCTCTCAGTCGGAGCGAGTTTCGCTCACGATTCTCGGGGAAATCAGCTTTTAAAATTAAAATATTTATTGCTTTTTCTTTGGACTTGAAGCAGACTGCAGGAAAAATGTGAGTGGTACGTGACTGTCGCAGCTTTTTCACACAAAAGAAAAGGATGCATTTCCAACCGATATTTCATATCCAACCACTTTACACGAATGATGGTTGTAAGCCTTTTAGTAACTGTCAGTTCACCTTCTGTTTAATTAATTAATTCAAAACAGGGTGTTTTATAGACAAAGTAAGGCACTTCTCTGTAAACATCAGTGCATTAGTACATACCATTGTGGTTAAATACATAATGAACAAAGCATGTTAATAAAATCATGCATATGCTGCATATATTAACCTGAGGTTCGAATGCAGTGTCACACCCGTGCAGTAAATTATACCTTAAAAGCTTTCTGTTTGTTTGTTGGCTGCGTTTTCTGAAGTGTTTTGTTGCGTGATCGGGGCCGTGGTTAAACTGAACTCATTATATCCAAATGTTTCGAGGCTTGCCGACGCCTATGCAGCGACTAAAATTTAAAAATGCTTTGCTGCATAACGCGCTACAATGAAACCAAAACACGCTTTTCTCGGCTAAAATTTTGTTTCTATCACGTGCATATTTTTCAGATTAAAATGCATCTCATCGTGTGGACCTGATTGGGATCCTTCTTTTAATATGAGAGTTTAAATTCAGAATAATTCATACCTACATTTAAAGCGACTATACAAGCACAACATATTTTCATTATATTGTTCTTGGCGTTTACATTGTGTTATTAAAATTTTTTAAAGTGCCACATTGCATTTTTTTACATGTGTTTTTTGCATTTTTTGAGCTTTTCTTGTCTTGTGTGTCACGTAACAGGTCATTATGTGATTTTTTTTTTTAAAAATCACTTAGAGCCTGAAGCCTATTTTTAGCTAGCTCTTTCTGAATGCATGTGTATAGTTTGGACTTCAGGATCATTTGGTTTAATTCAACAGATCTTTCTGCTTATATAAGAGCAGCAGAATTATTGTGATATATGAATTAGTCTGCAGGCACGATATAATAAATTAGATATACCATGCAGTCCCCCTCAACGCGCTCTCTGCTCTATAATCTCACTCTGAAATTGGTCTGATTTTCTGCTTATCCACTGCATGAAACAAAAGAATATTATGGTCTGATGCCACTTTTACATAATATTGGATTTGCTGTTCAGTCACTTGGTGGACTTTATATGTGTACATGTGTCTGTGTCAGAGACAGAGCCCGTGAAGATGTGAAGATAACAAATAAATGGCTGGCAAATCGCAGTGCTATAAGCTAGGAGAGATGCCACGGAGAAATCCGCTCATTTGCACCTACTACAAACCAAAGCAGGACGTACACAGTGGGAATCCTGTGGCACCTTTTATCTTTGAGGAGTGATTTGCTTCCAGATTACTCGAGACGCCCTGAGATGCCCTCCCCCTTATTTTCTCTCACTTTCTTTTCTGCCATTATCCCTTCATCTTTCAAAACTTGCTTTTCTTTGCTATCATAAACTCACCAATTGCCTCTTTTTCGTGTGCTTTTTGTCTGCTCTATCCTGGCTTTCACTCCTCTTCTACTCAGTTTGCATTCACGCCTCCCCGGTGGAACCGAACTCATCCCTCACTCGAGTTCTTTCTCGCTTGCTTTCCACGTCTCTCTCTCTTTTGCATTCACTATAAATATAGTTCCCTTAAAGCATTTTCTGCATTTTTTTTTTACCACTAATACCACAAAAAGTAAATCTCCTCTGCAGGCTATTAAGTGATGTAATGAGAGAAAGTGAGAGGGGAGGATGGGAGAGGAGGGAAAGAGAGTAAAGGATGAAGGCTGAACAATTAGTCTTAGGTTACTCTGAAAGAAAGATGAGAGACAAATGAAGAGCTGGGAGGGAAAGAAATGCAGGATGGATATAAAGGAGAGCAGTAAGAAATGATGGAGAGAAGGAGACATTGAGAACAGTGTTTCGATCTTCATTTAATAATTGAATAATAATCTCCGTGGAGACATGACCTAGAACTGGCAAAGAGGGAGAGAGGCAGAGTCAGCCTGAGGATGACACACTGCTGCCCCCTTGTGATTTTATGGTGTCACCACTATAAAATCTGAGCGAGCAAGAGCGAGTGTGTGTATGCACGTGCTCATTGGTGTGTGTATGATTTACAACTGCAACCTGTCTCTGTCTCACAGATACGGGCCTGTGTCTGTGATGGGGAGAAAAAGAGGGCTTTTGGATGTCAGGAAAGAACCTATTTCACTTTGTCACAGAAACTACACACATACACTCACACACACACACACACACACACACACACACACACACACACACACACACACACACACACACACAC
>JAVDPK010002007.1:302280-333527 GCA_034780415.1 Cichlasoma orientale
CACACACACACACACACACACACACACACACACACACACACACACACACACACACACACACACACACAGACTTTGATCCCTGGCCTGTCCGGTCCTTTGTAGTATTAACCTCTCCTCCCTCTTTCACCCCCACAACTCCATCACTCTCCATCCCTTTTCACACACTGACTCTCTTCAGTTTGATCTGCCTCTCCTCACATTCCCTCTTTTCCTCTCTCTCTCTCTCTCTCACTCTATCTCTTTGTCAGGGCTTCTTGTGATATTGTGGCTTGTCAGTCTGCGTGCTTTGGGGTTTTTCAACCCTGCACCCTTGCCTCGCCACTCTATGGGATGCTTCAAGATGTCATGTTGGATGTAATTACAATCCTTTTGGTTGGGGCAGTAGTTTAACCCCTGATGCCTGTTTTTCTGTCCAACTCTATTAGTTTTCTCTCTCTCTCTCTCTCTCTCTCTCTCTCTCTCTCTCTCTCTCTCTCTCGCTCTCACATACAGCCTCTGATGTGGACGATGAGCCTGAGCCTACAGAAGGAGTCTACACGCCAGGCCTAAAAATTGATGAGCTTGGTGAGTCATGCACACAGGAAGTTGAATAAGTGTAAGGCACATCTGTCTGTTGCAGCTTGATTCATTAAAACAGCGAAAGACTCATTCTGATCACTTCTGTACCAAATCAAGGAAATCAGATTGTTCACTCTTCACAAAGTGCCTCATTAAAGTTAAAGGAGAGTACTTTCTTTCCTTTTTTTTTTTTTTTTTAGCATATTCCACAAACCAACAACATATTATTGTGAAAATCTATAATAACAGGTCACAAGTGTAGAATAGCAATCTCCTATCACTGCTGTATCTTCAGCAGCGGATTAATGCAAACATGGAAGCGACACGCTTGCATCGGATTTGTTTGCGGTCAAAAAAGCGTCCTTTGAATGTCAGCAGGCTGACCGCTGATATTGATATAGATGGCAGTGCGACCATGCAGCATCAAAAGTGGCTAACCAAGTGAAATGATATTCAGCGCAGTTAACTTCACAGCGCCAGCTGGCTTGGCAAGCTGCTGATCCTGCTAAACAACGACATGAATATTCATTTCACACATTTCATGCCGTTTTCACCCGGATGAGCAGAGAACACAGAGTTTTATGAAAATTTGCAACAAAAAGTCTAAAAATTCATTCAGAAAAGCAGGGCTTGTTCAGATATCCCGTAGTTAACCCCTGCCTATAAGAAAGCGCTTCCTGTTTGTCTTCATGTTGCTCCGATTTGGAGTTATACAGTATGATAAAGAAGGAATCGTGCATAATGTGAAATATGTTGGCAATAAGACTTGATCATTTTTTGTCAGTGATTAAAGGGAGAAGCTGAGCAGTAAATCAATAGATGACAGACTTTGGGATCACCTATCAGATGTTCATATTGTTGATTTTCAGTGTTGTGGCAACAGCACAGCAACACAGTAACAACCTGCACATCTAGCTTTGCCTACCTACCCGCCACCCATTACACAACCAGACATGCTGGTATCAATCATAATCCTGTCTGGCTATCACGCACTCCTCCAAGGTAGCTTGTAAAATATGGCGTTGTGTTGTTGTTAATCTGCCTGCGTGCACGTGTGTTTGCGTGAGTGCGCGTTTGCGCGTGCGTAAATCAGTTTGTTCTCGTAATTGTCGTAAGAAAACTGGTGAGTGGCTGCGGCAAATAGCTGCAGGTCATGCAAGTTTCTGTGAGATACCGCTCCCTCGCTGCTTTTTCCTCTCATCATTCTTTCATCTTATTTCGCTCTCACTCCATCTCCTTTCTCCATGCCCTCCTCATGCTTCTGCCTTTTAATTCCCATCTTCCGTCTTTTCCTCCGAGAGCACAAGTAGCACTGCAGTGGAGGGGAAAGCCACCTAAACTCGGTTTATTCACCTTTTGATGTGTGAAATTGAGTTTTTCCTCCCCGAAGCGATATTTATCTTAGGTTTTATGGTATTCATTAACACTATCAGAGTGATGTTAAAAAAAAAGGGAAAAATATTTTTGTGCCAAAATAATTTTTAGAGCTAAAAATTCCCATTTGCCACTGAGCAACAATACATTACAATATGTACAATATATTCTTATCACATTTCCTCAGCACTCATTCCCTCCTTCCTTTCTTTTCAAATATGGAAAGGATGCTCACTGCAAACTAAAATCTGTTCACTACACATCTACAGAAAGAAAACTTCAACATAAGGATGCCTGCATTTAGTGTATTAATCTGAGAGAGAAATCTAGAGTACGCGGAAGTACTGTGTATCGTGAATGGCTAACACAATAGCTGAGAAGAAATTACCCCAGCTCCTGTGGGTCTTTTTCACCTGTAGTGCCGTGTTGCCAATTAAATTAATAGGATAACCCAAGTGGTGTGAGAGGAAGTGAGGAGATCAGCAGGGAGCTGCGAAACAAACCGAACACAAAGAAGCAGTACAGTTTCTGTTCCCCTCCTTCACTCTCAGTCCTCCTGGCTGCCAATCAGACTCCTCACATCATAGTTTTAATTACTGTTACTGAAGTTTCACGCCAGCCGCACAGTTCAAATCTGCCCGATTACTGTGTGTAAAAGCTGAATGCTTGCATACGCATGCTGGAATCCACCCGCGTCTCTCGCTCCCCTTCGCTGCTCACAGTTTATTTCCTGGGCGCTGCCCCTTTCAATCAATGTCTACAGCTCAACAGTGGTTCCCTCCTGAATACAGCCACCAGCATTAGATTTCATTTAGATCTCATTTACAACGCAGATGGAATGGCGCTAGCTGCTCCCCGTGCAACCGTGTGATTACTGAAGGCTTTCAGTGGGAGGACGCTTATTTTCCCACCCTGCTGGCTCAGGTTACTGCGTCTGATGATCAGCTCTGGCCATTAGTAGAAAAATCTGTAGCATGTTCTTGTTAATGGAGTTTGTTGTAGCAATTAACAGTTCCTCAGAGCTCAGTGTGTTTGAGGCACTTGCCAGTGGCAGACAGCAGCACGAGCAGTTACAATTTTCACACCTTATAGTTTAAGTTTGTAACTGTTCCCTTTGTTTTGGTTGCTTTTTGAGGAAAAAAAAAATCCAGGCAACCATAATGTGTCACTGCAAACGATGTGTGAAAGTTCAGATGTAACTGTGAAAACACAGGCAAGAGGAAAGTCATGTGCTCGGGGCTGCGTGTCCCACTGCATCACAGAGGACAAAGCACACCTGGCTACAGGAGCTCAAAATCGCAGGTCACCTGGGGGCTGGATCGAGGTCGAGATCCGTTCTTACCACAAATAAACTGTTTTGGGATCAGTACAAGTTTTTTTTCCCCCCTTCTTTCTAAAAGCTCCTTTTTCTTTTTTTTTTTTGGTCTGCATGCGAATGATCACACCTGCCCCCCCAAAAACTGCACCAAAAGTGACAAACAACTGATTTAGCTAAAGAGGTGGGAAAGCACCTGCCACTGTTTTTAGGTCAATTTGTAGAACCAGTTGTTAGATAGTTTCAACTCAATCAGTTTAATCTGTCTCTATGTGGCAGTCTTTCATATTTGATGTAAAATGCAAACTGATGAGGGCATTTTACTGCGTAGCCAAATGAATTCTAACTGTCTGGATTTATGAAGATATGATTACAAGTGAAAAACAAAAGCAGGACGGCAGAGGACAGTCTGAAACAAATAAATAAATATATAAAATGTGGTTTGTTTGTTATTTGCCCAATAGTACAAATAACATAATCTTACCATTTATCCCCTCCAAATGTCACCGCTAATGATTCTGTGTACTCACAGTTAAACTCCTGGATACAGTAATTATTTACATACGTGCACGCCATCTGCTCTCAGATTCTTTTGAATTTCTTCAGAAATCTACTGTAACACCTATTTATTTGTGGTCCTCGTTTGGACAGCCGGCGTTTGTTTAGCTAACGTTCTCTCTGTATTTTTCGGGGACCTACCACTGATTTTGCATGTTGAACTCTATTTACATCTTAATTACGTGACAACTGCTCAGCTTTTACAAGCAGTTGCGTATTGTCTTCTATGGCTCTGCGGGATGTTTGTTAAAGACTGTGTTGAAAGACCTGGGTATGAACCAGTCAGGTGGGATCTGATGAAAGATGCTCTTGTAACAGTTTCGGTCATTCGTTTCTTTTGTTTACTTTTTGTAACCCGTGTCTCCCGAGTCTGCAATGCCCCTTTAACGAGGGCTTTCTGACGTGAGAGCGCCACAAATTATAAGTTCTGAGAGTGCGCAAACACACACACACACACACACACACACACGCACACACACACACACACACACACACATACACACATGCGAACATAGTTACATAAATGTAATCTAGTCTAAGATACAGTACTGTACAAAAGTCTTGAGCCACCCCACATTTCTTTATATTTTGCTTCCAAGGAGCCAGACTTTCTTGTAAAAACTTTTTGCGGTGGTCTTGAGCAACAGTTCTCCAGGTTCTCTGAAGCTCTTTTAAAGTTTTTCTTTGGGCATTGGCTGCTTTTTCTCTCATTTTCAGTCCAGTCCTTGTACCTGAGGAACCATGAATCATTCAAGCATAAAAAAAAGTCACACAACTCAAAGGATAAACCAGTGTTGTGTCTACACATAGGAGACAATTTAACAAAGAATAATCTTTAGGCACTTTGTTACTGGCAGCCTGTCACAAAAAAAACACATAATTTGTTCCTACTACTACGTTGTACATGGTGTGTAGTGTGTCCTTAAACATTTTGAGGAAAGTGGAAGACAAAGAAGTGGCAGACCTAAAATGTGATCTACAGCAGATGAACAGTCTCTGAAGGTCATGTCCCTAAGAAGTAGCAAAAAATCCAGCAAAGACCTGACACAGGAGCTGAGAGCTGCGTCTGGTCCCTCAGTTGATCCACCTGCTGTTCACTGAAGCCTCATCAGGAATGGTCTCGGTGGAAGGGTGGCTGTCAAGATGCTGTTCTGATGGAGTGATGAATCCAAAGTTCAACATTCTGGTTCAAATCATCATCAATACGCACAGAGGAGGTCATGAGAGGACCAACAGTGAGTGTCTACAGCCATCTGTAAAACATGGTGGAGACTCTGTCATGGAGCTGCGTTTCAGCCAGCGGTGTTGGGCATGTTGTCAAAACTGATAGAACTATGAATGCAGAAAAGTACCGTCAGGTTCTGATTCACCGTGCAATACCATCTGGAAAGCATGTGGATTGGCCTCCCCAGAGCCCGGACCGCAACATTACTGAAGCAGTGTGGGATCATCTGGACAGAGAACGGAACAAAAGGCAGCCAACATCCAGAGAAGAGCTTTGAATGTCCTTCAAGAAGCCTGGAGAACTATTCCTGAATGCTTAAAGAAATTAGAAGGAAGCTGCATCAGAGAGTTCAGGCTGTGCTGAAGAATAAAGATGGTCATACCAAATATTGACTTTCAGGCCTCATATACTGTATTTCCATGTATCATGTTTCAAAATTTGCTGCCCCTATTTCCCATTTTCCTAACAAAATCTAAAGAAATGAGGGACGGCTCAATACTTTTGCACAGTACTGTATTTCATGACATTCAGATTCACAGACACTCATAGCTGTCTGAGCATCCTAATTATTAGGCAGCTGCTGCCTGCTTTTTGTGCACTATGATATATACGCGCATACATTTGTATGCTTAACCCGGCCCAGCGCGTCAGAAGGTCACAATGTTCGTCACATTGCGCCTCAAAAACTTCCTGCCAAAACTGTGCGCCAATAATTATATGTTTATTAGTGGCAGTGGGAGACTATGAGTGTCTGTGTGTCTGTGTGTAATGAGGCGATTAGCAGAGCCACACTTTGGAACCAGTTGTGTGAGATGCTCTGCCGTCTGCTGTTTGTGTCTACAAAACCACATTCCTCTGTCAGTCAGCACCAAAACAACACAGTGAAGCAACACAGTGTCCTGACCCCTCAGCTGCATACTCAGTTACAGCGCGGTCAAAGCATTTAACCTGAGCGCCGCCGCTGCATAGACCTCATTACATCGGCTAGCAGAGCATACCAGAGGAGGCCATCTCTAAAACCAGGTGTCAGCCAGTCATTACTCTCCTGTCTGACCCACAGAGCAGCTGGAAATATTCTGGAGATAGATACAACGGCGAGTGGAAATACTGAGAGCAGCCCCGCTTTATTTCAGTGCCATCAGACCGTAAGCACAGTAGTTGCTAATCAGCATCAGGGACCTTCTGTGCAGACAGAAAATTGTGCTTCTGTCTGGTCTCCAGTCTTATTAACCAAATGACTACAGAGGGAGTGTCTGCCCGTACGTGTGTCTCATAGGTGCAGGCGTGTAGTGAACTGTCTGCTGGGTTGTGTTTTTGTTCTTTGACTAGACATCAAAGTTTGGTGTGCAGCCCTGAAGAAAACTATTTTTAGCATAGATCCAGGTGTAAGTGCAGGGGCATCGGGGCGGTTACAGTATGTACAGTAGGTTTATGACTGAGGTGTGATGGGCAGTGTGTCACTTTATTAGAACAATGGGAGCTGTCTGGTAACAGCTGCAGTGTGGCGTGTTGTTTTTAGTGCGGGCTGACCATATTTCAGTGGGAGTAAGACTGAAAGCTGCCTTTTGTTCTCTCTGGCTGTCATCATTTTTTGTCACATTTTAGAAAACGTTGTGCTGTGAAACCAGATTATGGCACATTTAGGAAGCCCGATAAATGCTTTTAAATGCCCCACTGATGAGTTTTATTTAGAGAGAGCATTTCAAAACAGCCGAATGTGCTGCACAACTACATGTGTCAGAACAACACAGGAAAACAGAAGACTGGACAACAGATAATCTAAACAGGAAGCACAAAAAAATAAATACTTTTATTTCATTGCCTACTTATAAATATGTAGGTCTCAATTCTAGCTGGATTAAAAGCCAAGTCAAAGAGGTAGGTCTTAAGCGAGGATTTAGTGATGGAAAATGTAGGACAGATCTGATATGAACTGGTAGTCTGTTCCAAAGCGTAGGGGGTGCCAACTGAAAAAGTACAATACCTCTTTGTTTTTAACCTGGATTTAAAACCACCAGGAGCATCTGGTCAGATGATCTAAGTTGGGGATGGGCAACACACTGTCTGAGGCAAAGAGGCAGACTTTGAACAACTGAATTCCAGCATGATGCACTTATGCTGAGTTACTGCTTAACTTTGTGGATTTTTGTGAGTATAATAGATAAGAGTGGGTTCTTGCTTCAAAAACCAGAAAATGTGACTGTTTTGTGTGCAGTTAAATATGGTAAATCTAAACCTGACACATAGAAGTAATCAATAATGCACCCCAAAAATGAGGCTTGATTACAACTAAACACATACCACCAACAATCCTGAAAGCATATGCAGGAAAACCCTTACTGCCCACGACCGCCACATTCATTCTCAGACATTTAGGCTCAGTGTTTTTGGGTTCTGTACTCTCTGATACTTTCTCATAAAGAATATCACATCCCAGCAATGCCAACGGAAAAAATAAATACAATAAAAACAGTTTTACCCAGATTTTTTCCCTTGGAGTTTAACCTAAGTCTCCTCTAGTAGAAGCTCTTGCTAATTGTGAGTCAGCGGATTTGTCTGCTGGTCATCCATGATGACAATTTCCCGTTACGCCACATCCCACAGACGCTCTACTAGATTGAGATCTAGTGCTATGGAGGCCATTTGAGTACAGTGAACTTACTGTCATGCTCAAGAATCCAGTTTGAGATGATTTGAGCTTCGTGACATGGTGTGTTACCCTGCTGGAATAATGGGTACACTGTGGTCATGGAGATCGTCAGCAACAATACTCAGGTAGTCTGTGGTGTTCAAACGGTGCTGAGTTGAGGGGCCCAAAGTGTGCCAAGAACATATCCCCATTACATCAGCACCACCAGCCTGAAATGCAGGATGTATCCCATCTGCCAGGGTCATCGAGTGGCTATCTGAGTTACTGTTGCCCTCCTCTCAGCCTGAAGCAGTCTGGCCATTCTCCACTGACCTCTGACATCAACAAGGCATTTTCACCCAGAGAACTTACACTCACTGGATATTTTCTCTTTTTCGGACCATTCTCTGTAAACCCCCAGAGAGGGGTGGGTGGCTGGGGAAAAACCCAGCAGATCATCAGATCAGCCTGTCTGGCACCAACAACAATGCCACGTGCAAAGACACTTAAATCACCTTTCTTCCCCATCATGATGCTCAGGTTGAAATTCAGCAGGTCCTCTTGGCCATGTCTGCATGCCAGTGTTAAAGACAGTGTATGAATGACCATCAAACCTTTGGTGTAAAAGTACAGAAAACTTCTCATCTAACATGGTATTAAATAATTAAGATATTTCTTTCTCTCCTATTTTTATTCCTTTTTTTTTTTTTTTAACAATTTCTCTTTCTGTTGTATTTTTTTCCAGCTGAATTTAATCCTGTTATTCCCAAGCTGGAGAAGAGTGTTAGTGGAAGCAGCCCATCCAGGGATCGCCTTCTTCTCACCGTGACGATGCTCTTTTTGGCCGCGTTCTGCATCTCCTAGCAACGGCCATCCCATCAGCGTCACCATGCCAACTAGCCTTGGGAAGGTGTACAGTATCTGAGGAGAGGATAGGAGAGGCAAATAGAGCAGAAAGCAAGAGGAGCGAGACTTTGAAATTAGAGTTTGCAAGAATCACAGTGTGCGTGTGTGTGTGTGTGTGTGTGTGTGTGTGTGCGCGCGCGCGTGTGTGTGTGCGTGTGTGTGTGTGTGCAGCTGTGTGCTTGATGGAGTGTGATTTTGGTGGACTACAGGAGCCTTCAGGCACTTGGTGACACAGACTGAACCATATCTGGCATTAAAGTCAGCCTGTGCCCACAGGTGCAGGTGTAGGCTGTTTGTGAGTGTGTGTTTTTCTGTGTGTGTGTATGTGTGTGTGTGTGTGAGAGAGAGAGAGAGAGAGTGTCTGTGTATAACCAGGCCACATGTTGAGCTTGTTGAATCCTGCACACCACACAAAGCATTTATTCCACAGGTGAGGTGGAGCTAAAATCCTAATAAAAAGAAGAAATCCAACCACCAAACTGAAAACTATTTGAAGACTTTCCCTTGGATCTGATTGGCTGTAAGAATCCTTAGGGCTAGTTGCCATAATTTCTTGCAACAACACTTAAACTGAACTGAAATGAACTGATTCGTATAGATTTCAGCAGTACTGAACTGAAATTGCCTTTTTTGTCGTTGTTGTTGTTTATCTTGATGCTGGGAGCTTGTCCCAGTACACAGAGGAAAAAAAAAAAATGGAGCCAGCTGATGAACTATGCTGGCCCCGCGTAGTCAAAGTAGCCCGTAGTTCATACACAGACACACCCTGGGACTCCAGACCACCAGTGTTTCAGTTGCCATTTCCACTATGCTGTGTCATTCTGTGTTCACCATCGTTGTTCAGAAGGCAACAGGGCAGAAAGCGGTCATGAGAAAATACAGAGCATTTAAATGTTGAATCAGCATTTTGAGGAAAAGAAAGAAGGGGAAGGGGGGGGGGGGGCTTGAATATGTGGCACTGACAGACAGTGCAAAGGTTTGTTGGTATAAGTTGCTGTGCTACTTTTCTGTCTTTTCCTCGAAGTCCTCGGTGAGTCCTCTGCCAGCTCCGAGGTTAATGAAGCACACGATGGCTATCGAGCAGCCATGGATACACTCAGCAATACTACCCTCCTCACAATCGACTGCAAGCTGTTCAGAGGAGAGGAAGAGGGGTCCGAAGGAGGGAAGGGAGAGGAGAAACAGTCACTCACACGAGCATCAATGAATAGGTCCTGTCCAAGCCATCTTGGTTTAGCGGCCTGCTCTACCGACCCCATTCTCTGTGCACCCATGTGTCAGATGCCACATTTTTTGTGTTTCTGTTTGAGTGTTTTATGTGTGCCTGAGTGGGGGGGAAACATTTCTGAGTGTGCTGTTTGTCTGTGTTTGAGAGTGAGAGAGAGACTATTTTAAAAGGTACTAACAACCTAAAAAAAAAAAAAACAACCCACATCCATCCACATACTGTACATCATATAAGTATGAAAATGCAAAATAAAAAAAAAAATCAAAACACAACTAAAGCAACAAGTTATACATACAAACCAAGTGCTTTGGTGGGGAGGTACAGCAATTCAAAACTCAAACAAATGTACCAGTTGGTTGCTTCAGAATAGCGTTTCCATAGCAACTAGCACCTTATTCACCATGGTTACCGTACCCTGCCAATGATGGACGCTTGTAGGGCATGGCTTACCATAGTAGCTGATAGCAATGATGAAGGTGATGTTGGTTATAATGATAATAAAGAGGACGACGACGATGGCCTGCGAGCTGGCTGTCAGTCCATTAGGACGAACGGCAGGCGGCTCGCCCACTGGCACGTGAGGCGTTCAAGTACTCATGTAAATGTCACAACAGACCAAGAATGGAATTCTAATGTCTTGAAATCTGACGAGGTGAAATGTGATGTAAGCATTTTTGCAAACTTGAAGCTCAGTTTTCTTTCTGGTTGTTTTCCTTTCTTTCTTTCTTTCTTTTTTCATTTCAGTTTTGTTGATTTTGCTGTGGTACATAACTGCTCGCGTCGAGAGGGGAAGACGGGTTTAAGAGGTTTGAAAACTGGGTGGGTTAAGCTTTATGTAAACCTGGGCTGCACTCTGTGATTCTCTTCATCTTGTTTAACTTTAAGGTAAAGTGATCTTGCATACTATGTTTTTGACAACAACACTGGTGCATTGCTTTATTTCCTTTAAAAGACACTCCAATGATTATATAGATGAAAGATGAGTTAGGAGATAATTAGAAACATTAGTCAGCTCATGAAACTTTAAATGAAATCTCCGGCTCTGGAGCAGAGACTGTATGTAAAAGATGGACGCAGCCACAGTGACATCACATATTGGTTTGTAAAGGCCTGTTTTGAAGCCATTATTTTAGTCTTATGCCAAGACTAATCAGCAAGGGCATGAGATTTGAAAAATGTTTGTACAGGACATGACTTCTAATAGAAGTTACAGAGTGTCCTCACGGGAACTGTAAGATGAAACATTTTTTGGGTCGAGGAATTTATAGCATGGACAAAAAGTTGATATTTGTTAACTGTTTTTATCTGTTCTCATTTTCATTTTGGCCATGCATTTTTATCTTAAATAATTCCCATATTTATAGAAGGGAATTACTAAAGTGATAAAGCTAAGTCTTTTTGATATTAATTATATATAGGTAGATAGATATATCACAGAGGCAAAGATTTATTTTGAACCCTTTTTAAAGGTCTAATTTTGGCCTATTTAGGCCTTTTTAGAGACCTAAATAGGTTCAAATGACCAACTTGACTAGTAAAGAAAACTGGAAAGAATGCAAGAAAGTCTGATGAAGTGTCACCTTGACAAGAGACTGTGCTTGTGGAACTAAATAACCAATTAAAAGGCCACGTGTGATCCAGCCCCAGGTGTACATAGAGCTCGCAGTGGGAGGGCGAAGTAAGAAAGGTTTGGGTTCCGGTGTGAAGTGGGAGGATTGAAGAGTTTGAAAGGTTAAATCACTCGTCAAGAAGTTGCACTTAAGAACTTAGACACGAGGGCAAGAAAACATGTATGCGTGTTTGTGTGTGTGTTCGTGTGTGTGTGTGTGTGTGTGTGTGTGTGTGTGTGTGTGTGCAAACTATTGAGAGAGTGAGTGAGCGACAGACTCTTTGGTTCTGATCTTTCCGTGTGTGTGCGTATGAATGAGAAAATGGGACAGCGTTGTCTGGCAAAACAATAAAAGCATTTACTAGTGTTGGAAACAACAGTTACAATCATGTTTACCTTCGACTGGAATGACTTTAAATGAACTTGAAAATAAACTGTAAACTGAACGAACCATAACAGAGGTTATAACAATGATCATGATAACAAAATAATAAGCTTACAAATGTTACTTTTAACAAGATGTGTGTTTGCCTCTTTATTTGCACCCCCCTGTTAATCTCCTGCCTCACCCTCCCTGCTCTCTAAGTCTTTGAGGATCTGGGAAGAAAAAAAGAAGAAGAAGGAATAAGCATGGAGCTAATCCAAGACAACAGATGGAGGGGTTGCAGAAAAAGGTTTTACCTGGTATACTCAGTTCTCTGTAGATAATGTTGTTTGGAAGCTCACAGATGTGATTTTTCCATATCAAAGCTGGTGTGGCAAGGCTCTCCCTCAGCAGTAATACCTTTACACACTCCGATTAGGAGAGATAAGCACTTCAATCACCAACCCAACATTTGAATGACAATGGGACAGGGCAGCAGGGTGTACCTGTATATCTGGACCGGCTGATGGAGGGATAAAGCTGCTGCTGATGTCAGAGTGCAGCCAGGCTCAAAGACTGTGATGTAATGCAACAGGTCTCTGTCATATAGGTAGAGTTACCATATTTGCCGCTGACTGACAGGACAGCTCAAGGAAGGAGATGAACAGATAGAGGTGAGGTAGAGTGAGGAGAGGGAGATGGAAAATATAGAGTTTGAGATTTAGAAGGACAACAGATGATACAGGAAGTCAAAGTGTAAATATTTACAGTCGTGTGAAAAGGATACTTTTCTAAGGATTCTCTGTAGTCCTGTAAAAAAACTAAGTACGCCCTTACATTAATAAAGAGGGTTAGTACCAGCCAGGTGCAGCTAATCAAATGCACTTAATTAAGTGATCAGCAGCAAGTTTTGGCAGTTTGCTGCTCTGGAGCATTCAGGTGTGCATTAACACGATGTTACAATTTTCCCAGAAATGGACTCAAGAGTCAAATGTGGGGCCATCTGTCCAACAGCTAAAGTTTTCCACAATTAGATTGTGCAACAGGACAATGACCCCAAGCACAACAGCAAATCTACAACAGAATGGCTGAAAAAGAAAAAAATCAAGGTGCTGCAATGGCCCAGTCAAAGTCCAAACCTCAAACTGATTGAAATGATGTAACAGAACCTTGAGAGAGCTGTGAATGAAGAAATTTCCCCAAACCTCAATGAACTGAAGCAACACTGTAAAGAAGAGTGGGACTAAATTCCTCCACAATGATGTAAACGGCTAATAGTCATACAGAGAATGAGTACTTCAAGTTAATGCTGCTTAAGGTAGTTCTACAAGCTACTGAACCATAGGTTGTACTTAGGTTTTCATAGGACTGCATAGAATCCTGTGACGACTTTCTAATGACTTTCATGTTACTGTATATAGTTAACTTTCTTTCACGGTTTAGGAAAGCAAATCCCTGCTCTCTCACTGCTTTCCTGCCAAAAAAAAAAAAAAGCTGAGAAAAACAAAAAACAGAATCTTAAAAAGACAAACAGGATAGCATTGAGAGGTAAATTTGAATATTCCAGGCCATCACAGGCACTCTATCCACACCATCTCACATGTGACTATTTAGTTAAATAAGCCCATGCACCACCCAAAGACTTCTGCACTGCCACTGCAAGGCCAGTGGGAGAACAGAAGGGCTCAACTCTTTTTAGTATACAAATATTTATCTGTGGTTTAATTTTAAGGAAATACAATCAGAAACTCAAATACTAGCTCCAGCTGATCTGTAACTGTAAGGGAAAATTAAGATAAGAAGAACTGGTTCTTTGATATTGCTGAAATCATAGGAAAACAAGCAGTGGTCCATCCTGCTGATCTATAGTAGTCATCATTATATTCATTCATAATTATGGAGTTCCACATGGTTCTGTGCTAGGACCAATTTTATTTACGCTATACATGCTTCCCTTAGGCAGTATTATTACAAAGCATTTTCATTGTTATGCAGATGATACCCAGCTGTATCTATCCATGAAGCCAGATGACACACATCAATTAGTTAAACTGCAGAAATGTCTTAAAGACATAAAGGCCTGGATTACCTCTAATTTCCTGCTTCAAAATTCAGTTAAAACTGAAGTTCTTGTTCTCGACCCCACAAATCTTAGAAACATGGTGTCTAACCAGATACTTACCCTGGATAGCATTACGTTGGAGTCATTTTTGACCAGGATATGTCCTTCAACGTACATGTTAGAAATTTGTAGGACTGCCTTTTTGCATTTGCACAATATTTCTAAAATTAGAAACATCCTGTCTCAGCACAATGCTGAAAAGCTAATTCATGCATTTATTACTTCTAGACTGGACTATTGTAATTCATTATTTTCAGGCTGTCCTAAAAGCTCTCTGAAAAGCCTTCAGCTGATCCAAAATGCTGCAGCCAGAGAGGGAGAGGGACTGGAAAGAGAGAGCATGTTTCTCCCATATTGACTTCTCTTCATTAGCTCCCTGTTAAATCAGAATAGAATTTAAAATCCTTCTTCTCACATATAAGGGCTTGAATAATCAGGCCCCATCTTATCTTAAAGACCTCATAGTACCATATCACCCCAATAGAGCACTTTGCTCTCAGACTGCTGGCTTACTTGTAGTTCCTAGGATACTTAAGAGTAGAATGGTAGAATAATTATGCTGCAATAGGCCCAGGCTGCAGGGGGGTTCCTATGATGCACTTTCGTTCACCTCTTTTTACTCTGTTTATACCCTACTCTGCATTTAATCACTACTTATTGTTAATCTCTGGCTCTCTTCAACAGTGTGTCTTTTGTCCTGTCTCCCTCCGCTCAGCCACAACAGGTCACGGCAGATGACTGCCCCTCCCTGAGCCTGGTTCTGCTGGCGGTTTCTTCCTGTTAAAAGGGATTTTTTCCCCCTCCCACTGTTGCCAGGTGCTCACAGGGGATCGTTTTGACTGTTAGGTTTTCTCTGTAATTATTGTAGGGTCTTTACCTTACAATATAAAGCGCCTTGAGGCGACTGCTTGTTGTGATTTGGCGCTATATAAATAAAATTGAATTGAATTGAATTGAACTGAATCATTTCCATTTGGAAGCAAATACATGATCAGCCTTCTGGAAAACGATGCAGGCAGTGATTCAGTCTTCCAGCATTTCAGGAGACTTGTTCCATTTGAGAAGTAGACTTGAGGGATGAACACTGTGACTGACACCACCCAACAAACCTTTTTCGGCCAGAATGAGGTCTGCCTACTTTCAAGTGAAGAGCCAGGCTATTGCTTTTCCTCATGCTCACTGATGTCAGATCTTTCTGTTCACATTTCTTCATTATGAAGTATTAAAAACAGATTGAATTAAAAAGACACTCCTTACACAATACATAACTGTGAATCTTCTTTAAAAAAACAAACAATAAACTTCTGATACTTTATGCTTCTCATAATGAGGGGAGCTCCTAAAAAAATCTGTGCTGTAGTAGCAAGTTCTGACCACTTGGTGGCACTGTTCAGTCACAGCTTTGGTGAGCAGAAGTTCTGCTCCCTAATGCCCCTGACTTGTAATCCTTTATCTCAACACATAAATCCATTACAACCACAATGGACGTTGTGTAACTAGAGCTGCTGGATTAATCGCGTAAATTTATGTCACTGTTATGATATAACCGTTTAGTTTTGCACATGTTCCAATAGGTGAGTTTACGGAGAAGGTCTTATTGTGGTTTTGTAAAGGTTGAAATCAATGTGACTGTGTCTTAGTATTCCTGCTCTTAACACACTCTGAGCGTTGAGAACTTATGCAAGAACTACTCATCCAAGGATTCAGCGAATGACTGTGTAAACTCAAGGTCTTCCAGCCACAGACTTGAAAGCAGCTTTTCTTTCTGCATTCATTTATCACAATGAGTCAGGCTGAAGAGAAAAAACCCATCGACTTTCTCCGATTGTGTTTGTTTTACAGAGAAACCAACGTTATGCATGGGCAGGCTTGTAAATATGAAGCTGTTTACTATAAGCTTGTTTTACTGCAGTGAAAACCTCTAACATTACAATTAAGCTGAAAAGTCTGCACTGCACGGCTAACCTTAGGTTAACGTTTTAAATTTTAATGCCAATACAAAACACCGACTCCTGTTTTAAAACTAATGCATTGGCTGCACAAACACCTATCCTTATCTTCTGAGCAAACACATAAACTCAACACCAAAAACTACGAGGGGTAACCTACCACTGTACACTCAATTCACTAGTTAAACATGTTCAGCTGCTCGTTAATGCAAATATTTAATCAGCCGGTCACGTGGCAGCAACTCAGTGCATTTAGGTATGTAGACATGGTCAAGAGGACCTGCTGAAGTTCAAACTGAGCATCAGAACGGAGGAGAAAGGTGATTTAAGTGATTTGAACATGGCATGGTTGTTGGTGCCAGACAGGCTGAGGATTTCAGAAACTGCTGATGTCCTGTTCCCATACAGCCATCTCTAGGGTTTACAGAGAATGGTCCGGAAAAAAAATGCAATGCATTTGTTGGTCAGAGGTCAGAGGTCAGAGGAGAATGTCCAGATTGCTTCAAGTCGATAGGAAGCAATCACTCACTTCCAAGAGGAAGGCTTTTGAAATGGAATTAAAACTAACTTAAATTATTTTGTGAACTAACCAAAGTAAAATAAAAATATTCATGAAATCCTTAGTTTTAGTATTTGTTAGCTTGCTAAAATGGAAACTTAAAAAAGCTCAGTGTTTTTAATAATACCTGTACTGGTTTCGCTTGCCTCTGGCATATGCCCTCCATTCAGTAATAATTAAATAGACTAAAGCTAACACTGAAACTAACTAAACTCAAAACTGAACGGATACAAGGAAATACACTGGAAAATAACTGAAACTAAAGTGAATTAAAAACAAAACTAATTACAAAACTATAGTCAACTATATGGTTACAACAAAGGTATGCAGGAGAGCATCTCGTAACGCCCTACACAGCAAACCTTGAAGCAGATGGGCTGCAGCAGCAGAAGACCACACTGGGTGCCACTCCTGCCAGCTAAGAACAGGAAACTGAGGCTGTAATTTGCATGAGCGCACCAAAATTGGACGAGATTAGATTGTAAAAATGTTGCCTGGTCTGATGAGTCTCGAGTTCTCTTGCAACATTTGCATGGCAGGGTCAGAATTTAAACACTACAGCCTTCCTGAGGATTGTTGCTGACCGTGTCTGTCCGTTTATGACCGCAGGGTACACATCTTCTGATGGCTGCTTCCAGCAGGGTAACGTGCCATGTCACAAAGATCAAATCCTCTTAACCCGGTTTCTTGAACGTAACAGTGTGTCCACTGTACTCAAATGACCGCCACAGTCACCAAATCTCAATCCAGAAGAGCACCTTTGGGAAGCGGAGGAATGGGAGATTCTCGTTATGGATGTTCAACCAATAAATCTGCAGCAACTGTGTGATGCCATCATGTCAATATTACATATTGAGTTTGCACAACTACATGAAGCATATCAGGTCACTGCTGGTTGAAGCAGGTAGTCAGGTGTTCAGTCAGAAAATCTGCACGGCCTATTTATGTTTACTCATTCAACTTATTCTTTGCAACTTACTGAGACCTTAAAAATAACTTTGGTAATTACAGTGTAATCAGAACCAATGGCCAAGATGCTGTAATTTGTACTTTTACTTTAAGACGTGGTTTTTAGCCAGACCTTCCAACAACCCACAAGAATGACTACAGCATATATGAAGCAGATGATCCCCCTGTTGAGACACACCAGCTTTCCATGTCCCCTAAGGCACGTCTGTGTGCTGATGAGTCCTGTGACTGATGCAGCCACAAGGGAAGCCCTCCTACTCTGCCTTATGGCTCCTGTTTGAATAACTTGACCCTTTGCCACGTGAACATGCCTTTCTGCCTTCATATTAATTCAGTATTTAATGATGTGTTTCAGTTCAAGGCATTGCACTGAACATAAGGGTGATTGCGTCAATATGTGCCGGATTGCATGTTGTCTGGTGCTCATGCATGTGATATATATGTATGTGTGTGTGTGAGTGTGTGTGTGTGCGTCTGCTGGGTGATGCAGCATCTTTCCAAAATCAGTCCAGAAGGTGAACACTAGCTGAGTCACTGATCTATTGCTGTGGCACCTGCAGCCAAATTCATAAAGCTGTCTCACCCACCTTTTTAATCATCCAGTCTACATGGTGATTAAACTTAAGTGTGGTTAAGTGTCTCATTTTTTAAAAATTTAAGCATAATAACACATATATCTTACCCTGTGTCTATGGTGAAGTTTCATAAAAACCCATTTTGGAGAAAGCCCGCTGGGTTTTAAAGATGCCGTTTTATCCCTGATCACTGATGCTGATCATTCCATTTCTCAAACTTCATTTTGAAACTATTAAGGTTGAAGCTAAAATGACACATTTCTGCTTTTCTATTCCACATTAGAGCAACGCATCATTTGTTTGTGGACGATTGTGCATGATTTACATTTCGTTTAACTCTTTAATATTGCTGGGAGAGTCTTGTTCAGATGAAGCCAGGAACATTGAGTTCCTCTGAGCAAATATAATGAGCGTAACCATTGCTGGACAAACAGCGGAAAGACCAACTAAACATACTGCACAAAAAGAAAGTTGCAGCTTATTAGTGCCACTGCAAATTGCTTCTTTATTTTTTGCAAACTTTATAGCGAAAATATATGTTTTGCCTTATTTGAAGTGATTTTTTTTACAATATGATTGTCATTTTACAAGAATTTGTTTTTCCTCGCATCCACAGTACAAGACGTGGAACAGCGGGGAGCAGCGTGTCTCTTAACTGAGAGTTTGGAAACTACAAAACTTTTCTTTAGCCATTAAAAGACGGTCAACTTTTGTGTCTCTGAATTTCTTGCAAGTTTGTCGTCACCTGGCAAGTACAAATGTGGTCACTTTGTGATTATAGCTTCTCAAAGCTGCCCAGTGCTCTGTTCTGCCTTTGAAGCACTAAGAAAATGATCTGATCCCACAAAGCACCATGCTGAATGACCAGAGTAACTGCCTTGTACCTTTAAGTTCTGTACCAGGACATTTACATGGAAGCAAAATTAATATTTTCTTAGAACAACCAGCAGCACATCCAGCATTGTAGCACAGAGGTGAAAAGACGATCCAAAATGCTCTTACTTTGTTCATCAATGTGGACATTTCCATTGGATTTCTCATGAAGCAAAAATCTTTTTTTCGCTGAAATACCTTACACTTTTGATGTGAACAGTGGAGTTATGAGTAATCCAGTCTCTGGAGATAAAAACTCTCTCTCTCTATCTCTCTCTCTCACACACACACACACACACACACACACACTAAAAGTAATTTTGCTCGCATGATCAAAGAGATATAAGTGCTTTTTCTTGCTTCAACAACTTCATCACCCCTGACTACAGAATGGATATATGCAGCTAACCATGTCTAATGACTTAATGAGATAAGGAATTGTGTTCTCTTTACGTTCTTCCTTAATATCATCCTCTCTTCCTTATTTGTACATTTTCCTTCCTCCTGATTCTTCATCCCTCATGTGGGTGCACCATGCACAGCCCTCCCATCACATCACACTGCCTGCTTTTCCGTCTCTCCGTTTTACTCATCCTCCCTCCGAGCGGCTGCTCTGATGCTGTCAGTCTCCCCCAGATTTATGCCTTTGGCATTAGTCACTGCGTAGCTTTCCCCTCGTCCCTTCATCACAAGTCCCCCTCTTCTCCAAGTTTAGCACTAATCTTCTGTTTCTAAGACAGCACCTGCACAGCCCCAGCAGATGGGATGGCTATATTTATTCTGTCTCTCTGTCTGGCGCACGCATCAATACACATGTACTCTAACACTGTGCAAACATTTAAATGCACACTTGAGATGAAAGACTCATTGAGACTGGAGAGTGAAAACATGACTGTGTAATGCAATCTTTCAGCTCATCCTGCTGTGGTTTGTCAGGTCAAGATATTAGAAAAGCATATTGAGTACATACTGTAATTGAAATGTTTCCAAGGGCAGCGCACTATTATGGGAGATAGCAATGTTGCAACATGGTGTTTGAACGTCTGTGCATCACATCTTAGAACAGGTTTTACAGTAAGACCGTGTTTCAGATTAATGGATTTAGATCTAATTGATTAATCAGAGAAGTGGAGTTTAGTGGTTTAATCGCTGAGTCCTCTTTTCTTATCTCGTAATCACCAGATTATCTGCCCCAGGATTTCCGGAGTGACGGTCTTCAGGCTTTACTTGGCAGTTTTTGCATAACTAGTGATGACAACAAAGTGTTCTTCCCGCTCATATGACGTGTGTGGGGAGGGAGTCATAATACTGGTTCCTTAGACATAGTAATTATGCATTGCTTTTTTCTTTTTTTTACATTTTGAAGTCTGGGATCCAACGTAAGCATTATCCTTCTGCCACCAAATATTTGCTTATACTCAACATCCTGGTAGATCTGCAGCTCTGCGGTAGTATTTTAGATGAAAGAACGAGATGCCAACATAGTTAGAAAGCCCTTAAAGGTATAACTGTATGAATATGTGGGTGAATAAGGATGGAACTAAAAAACACTTTGAGTTAGAGGAGAAAGGTACCAGTCCAGTTACCTTTTATCAGTAACACAGTACTACGATTTCAAAAAGTAGGAACACAAACTCCCTCCAGCTTTCCAAAATAGAAGAAATACTATGTGCAGTAAAAGCTTCAGAATTTAACTGTGAGGCATTAACAACACCAACAACAGTGGTCTGTGGCAAGCTTGTCCGAATCGTTGTCTGTTTTATTGATTTTTAGTCCAAAATGGATATTGTATATATCATACACCCTAACACATGTTCACACACACACACCTATGGCTGCCGTCGGGTTGGACACATTGTGTTGTTTGCCATGTGAGGCCTTCAGACTGAAATGGATTTATCACACACGGTGACACACGTGCCGTCACACCACCTGCAGAACCCAGTATGATTGCCGTTCCATTATTCATACATTTATCTACGCCACACGTGAAAAGAGAAGCGTGTTTACTTCGCAGCCCAAAAGTCAAATCAGGATGGTGAAAATGATTCTCTGATGCAGAACTAAGATACTAATCTGAATGGGAATGTAACAAACATGACGTTGCTTGGCTGAATGCGGCAATTTCCAATCATAATTTTTTAAAATTGCATTAAATTTAAAAATATTGCTCAATTGTACTTTCTCATCTCCTGCAGTGTCACAGATTAAAAAATTGTCATAAACCTAAAATTCATCTTTTAATCGTCGCACACTCTGCTTCTGTCGAGTCACAGATACATATAAATGTGGTTTTTGTAGGGTTTTAATTTCCCTATTGGAAAAGAATAGATCGGGTCAGCTTGGCGTTGGTCAGGTTTAATGGAACACGATGCTTGAAAGACATTTAAGAGGATTCATATCTATTGTTTGGGTTCTGCGTGCTCAGACTTTCTTAAATTATTGAGCCAGAAATGTACATCCAGAAAGTACTTTTGTCCCACTCTTCTTTACAGCAGTGCTTCAGTTCATTGAGGTTTTCTGGCATTCATTTATGCGCAGCTCTCTTAAGGCCCCACCACATTATTTCAGTCAGGTTGAGGTCTGGATTTTGACTGGGTCATTGCAGCACCTTGATTCTTTTCTTCTTCAGACCTTCTGTTGTAGATTTGCTGCTGTGCTCGGGATCATTGTCCTGTTGCATGACCTACTTATGGCCAAACTTTAACTGCTGGACAGATGGCCCCACATTTGACTCTAGAATACTTTGGTACACAGAGGAGCTGATGGTTGAGTCGCTGACTGAACAGCGCCCAGGTCCTGTGGCTGCAAAACAAACCCAAATCATCACCCCTCCACCACCGTGCTTGGCAGTTGGTATGAGGTGTTTGTGCTGATTTGCTGTGTTTGATTTTGGACAGGCATGGTGCTGTCCATTATGGCCAAACATCTCTTGGTCTTTGTCTGTCCAAAAGGACGTTGTTCCAGAAGTCCTGTGGTATGTTCAGTTAATCTAATTAACATAATTAGATCTAACATCTCAATTAACTAACAGAATCAATGTATCACAACGTCTCAATTAACCCAGTTAACCTTAAAGAACCCTGGTCGGTAGATTTAACTCGTGCCAGGAAAGTCGAGCACGTTTTCCGTAACATCAAAGAAAGGCTCTAAGCCAGTAAATGTGTATTATAAAGAGTGTTTACAAGATATAAACTGCTTAAACTACAACTTTTGCTCTTTGTCTCAGTTTCTCTTCTAAATAATCTTGGCTGTGTTAAGGTCCCGTCTTTCTTAAGTTCCTGCTATGAGGTCATTGCAACACCTTGATTCTGTGAAACCTTTCTTTTCCATATGAGAGTAGTTATTCACTCTCAATCTTTATGCTACCTGAGACCCAGCTCTACAGCATTTTCCACAATGGTTTGTTGTTGTTGTTGTTGTTGTTGTTTTGAGCCTTTTTTGAGCCGGGGGGGGGGGGGGGGGTTACTGTTTAATGCTCAAAAGTTCCATTTTGAGTTAATTGTTTATTTTATTTTTGAATGAATTGAAAGAAAAGTAATTTATGTTCACATGAGGAGCAAAATGAAAAGCTCTACTTTATTTGTTGGTTGGCTAAGTTGGTCTCAGCTAGACTGAAGTGCTGCTTAATGGGCCATGAGGCATATGGTGTGTCGGCTAGCTGCTGTTTTGTCCCTAGATTTCCACTTAATCTCTTGTGTGCCTCATTTTGACTCTATCTGCTTTTTTTTGTCCTGCATAAAAAGCAGACATCTTTTCTAAGACTCCCAGCTCCGCTATTATCCACAAGTCCCTCAAATGCCCAACAACTTTGAAACAAACAGCTGAGCCGTCATGCCCGTCACACACACACACACACACACACACACACACACACACACACACACACACACACACACCCAAAAGCTGATGATCACGACTGAAGCTGTGAGCATGCTGCAACTTGCAAAGTAATGCTTGCTCCAAATAGAGGAATTAATGGGGGGAAAAAAATAACAACTAGTGGGACACTGTGACAGTGTGTACATGTGTGTGCATGTGCATATAAAAGAATCAGATCTCATATGGCTGTGTGGCCTCACATACATGCATTATGTAATAAAGATTTCTTTTTACTGCATTCAGCTTTTGCCATGAATTTCAGCTTTGATTTGCTGCAGCACGGTAGTATAGTTTTAAATGAACCCAAGGCCATACAGTGGGTGTTAATTAAAAATCCCATGCAGAAGCCTTGCTCTGTTTTTACCTGCACACTGACTACTCTATCACACTTTTTCACACATTTTAATTCCAAGCAAAGAGCACAACGGAGATGCTAACTTGTCTGTTCGGTCTGGAGGGCGACATCCTTGACAAAACCAAATATCCCAGCTGCATTAATACTCAAAATCCAATTCCAAACTGAGTCTTCCAGCTGACTCAGGAAAAAAAAAAAAACACACTCACAGATGCTGATTAGTAAACATCTCTGAGGCTGTAACTTGCATCTTCGCAATGTAGGTTATGTTAATTTAGTAATAAAGAGCAGGAATAGCAGTCTTTCAAACTGTCATTACACACAAACACGTGCTCGTCTGCTTCTGCGCTTAATTACACGTGGATTTGTTAGCACATGGAAGCACAAAAGAGAACGAGGCGGAGATCCTCTCGTGGCCTCGATGCTCTGAACAGGCAGGGCAGTGGCCTAAGCTTGTAAAATGAGTGTATCATCCCATGGCCCCCTGGAACACAAATAACCTCTCTCGTTTAGTCAAGACATGCACTAAACCTCTATTCATCTTCTTATCTCATGTAATTACAAATCAACATTGGCTTAATGTTGCAGGAGCTTCATGTCGAGTTTCTAAAAGCTGTTCTTCTTGTGTCCCAGACTGCCTTTTCATTTTATCTTCCAGACTTAAATGAACCCTCCAAATCTAATTTTAGAGCATCCTTGGGGTTGGGCTTCATTTTTTTTTTTTTTTTTGAACCGTATCATTCATATTCTGTGCCCTTTGTGTGATCGAGGTCAAGATTTTTGAAGATAAATGCAAGACAGAAAAGAAAAAAAAATTACAAAATGAAGGTTTAATCTTTTTCCAGTTTTTGATTATTTCTAAAAGATTCACAGACATTTAAATACACTTTCTTTAATGATCTCCATAAATCTGAGGATGTTTATGCAAGTAGTTTCTTCATGATGGGATTTCACTGAAGCCTATGGCTCATAATTTGCAGCAATTTCACAACTGAATAAAACTGGGCTTTTTTTTTTTTGATCTCCTCTGACCCCTGACCTTTACATAAATCAGATGCCAGAAATAAACCAACTGTTTTGATAATGACAATGAGAATCAGGATATTACGATGACAATTGTATAACACAGTTATTTTTATTATTTGTGATAAATCTTATATCCAATTGACATAACAGGCGTGTTCAGGTCACAGCATTTCCTAATATAGATGGAGCCACTTCCTATATTGTCAGTCTCATTTAAAACGTGTGCTGCACAGTAGGGCCACTAACCCAGAGGTCAAATGCATTAGAGACATTATTTTGTGCAAAGATTTGTTAGTGATGAACTTCATATGGCACTCATGCGTTATCAGATGTATGGCTGTTATCTATTGTACTTCATCTCTATAACTAAATCTTCGAACCCTAACCCCTGTTTTGTACCTTGTGTACATTTCATTTCACCACAATGGCTTCCCATTAAATCTAACTGTGCAACCTCCCTGTAAAATTTTGACAGCCATAATTCTGCTTGCTTTCACCAATATTAAACACATTCATTCAGCTTCCCATCTGTAACTGTGACATATTTCCTGCTAGGATTATAATAAAGCGCATACTACTGCTGTGACGTGCAGATCATAAGATGCACTTCTGCTGATGCTATCTTTCTGTTGTGGGCTTCAGGGGCCTGCTTTAAAACTGGCCACAAATTAAATGCAGCTGCTTTTTTACAGCGGGAAAGTGGGGAAATCTGTGAGGCAAAACCCTGTGCCTGCCTGCCATCCATCCATCCATCCATCCATCCATCCATCCATCCATCCATCCATTTTCTTATAATGCAAAATAAAGTAAGTAAAGTAGGCCATGTGCTGTTAAATTCAAAGTATATGGTTAATCTGTAATATACTAGTCCTCCATTTGCAGAGAACATAGAATGATGGTTAAATTGACCAAAAATGTGCTCCAGAGGGTCATCGCCTCAGCCCAGAAAACTGTTGGTTGCTCTCTCCCCACCCTAGACGAACTGTATGAGGTTAGATGTTTGACAAAAGCAAAAAAAAAAAAAAACATGCAGAAGGATAAAACGCACCAAGGACGCTGCCTGTTCGAGCTGCTGCCCTCAGGCAAGAGATACCAGACATTAAAAGCCAGGACAAACAGGCTGGAGAGAAATTTTTATCCAAAAGCAGTCACTGCACTGAATACAAACATGTAAATAAGAGAATGCTGCTTTTTTTTTCTAACGAGGCTGCTCTTTTAAATATACATGGGATTGTGTGCAATGGTGGAAGGACGATGTGCTATGTGTGGTGTGATGTTTGTGTTTTTTATCATGTCTTTTTATCTTACTTTCTTCCCTATGTTTTCTATTTATTGTCGGTGCTGAGAATTGCACTTTTTAAATTTTGTTGCTATAGAAATAACAATGACAATAAAGACTCCTTATTCTTATGTCCTGAATATATGGACAGCGCAAAAAAGTGCAAGGCCTCTTAACTTCTGCTTGTATATTTTGCCTCCACAAAATTTCACCATCTCCTGATGTGGAACGTACTAAGGTATGAGGTAATTCTTACCAATATCTACAACTGTGAACAAGATATCTGAGGAAAGTCTCTTTCATGGCTTTCCAACAGATAACAGTTGGAAGACAGGTATTCACTTTTTAATGGCAACTTCTGATTTGCAATGTGCAGTTATACTTGCCTCATACAGGGTAGCCATGTAAACTGTACAAACTACATAAAAAGTTCTTGTTTTTGTTCATCCCACCCTTCTCTAGTTGCACAAAGTTTCTTTACTTTCAGAAATGCCAAGTTTTTGGAAAGGAAGACTTTTCCAAAAGCAGGAAATCTGACAAAAATAATCCAAATTCTGGACACTATGAACATCTATACCAAACTTTACGGGAGGCCACCCAAAGTCCAGGCTCAGCCATAATTAATGTGATTCATCCTCTGCAGACAATGGCTCTATGCACAGGAAATTCATCAAAAATTAGACAGTTATCCTGCAGCACTGCTTATAATATTTGCTAAATTACCTGTTTTGGGCTTTATCTTTGGTTAGCAGTCATTATTATTAATGTAAACACAAATGCATTAGCCGAATGCATCGGGGTATTAACGCTAAAAGCCTGGTGATGTGTGACATTATGCACCTGAAACCTGGTGATAAATATTTCAGCGTTTCCAGAAATGTGATTTCAGCTCATAGAAAAGTACGAGTTGCCCCCTGGGATGTAATCTGAGAGAGGGTGTTCATTTATGTTTAGCTGTTTATATTTATGTTTTTGGGTCTGTATACACAGTGTTGTTAATTTATTAGGTACATCTACATTACAATCCATTGCCGGGCTGCTATGTGTAATTTAATGTAGCAGCCCTGCAAGAGATCACATGTTGTTAAAGCATCTTATGTTGATGTGGTGTCAGAGTGGTGTTGATTCAACTCTATTGTTATTTTTAGCCAGTTGAGCTGTGCAACTCCAGTGAGGGAAATGTTTGTCTGCTGCACCACTTGAGCCTGGAGTGCAACATTTCACCAACTACAAGATGCATTGTCATGATTTTTTACATGCATTTGTAGTACCTACACTTTGATGATCTCTTGGCTCTTTTTCTGAAGCACTGCACTGAGACTTGCATTGTCTTAATAAGCTAGAGGACTGTGCAAAAGTCTTGAGCCACCCCTTTGCTTCCAAGAAGCCAGGCTTTCTCTTTTTTTTTTCTTTTTTTTTACTGTGGGTTTGAGAAATAGTTCTCCAGTCTTTCTGAAGGTCTTTCAAAGTTTTTCTTTGGACTTTGGCTGCTTTTTCACCCATTTTCAGTCCAGTCCTTGTACCTGATATTTTCAGAAGAATATTTTCTTGTTTAGTAAGTCAATTACAGTAACACTGACCTATGAATCGTTCAAGCATAAAAATGTGTCTAACATAAGGGATGAACCAGTGGTGTGTCCACACATAGCAGGCTTTTGCTCAAGACTTTTGCATAAAACTGTAAGTTTTTATCTTGCACCCCCATCAGGTGAACTGTAGTTTCACCTGTACTTTTAATATAGGGATAATTATAAGAAGGTTACTGCCCCTGAATGGCAGCAGAAGCCATTTCAGGGTACTTAATAATGTAAAAGATCCTGCTACATTATAGAGAAAAAATAAAACTAAAAACTAATATCAGCTGAATGACCGTCCCGAACCTGGTCTGTACCAGTCAAAGAAAAGTAAACTCAAAAATTTGCTTCCTACACGTTTTCCTACATTGCTTCAGCAAACCCAGTCATCCAACTATCCCCTACGAACAAGCAATAAGCAACTGTAGGTAGATAAAAATTGTTTGGAGTGTTTCCTCATCACTCACTTCATTTGACTCTCTGGCTCTCTTCCGCAGCATGTCTTTCGTCCTTGCTCCACCCCGCAAACCGGTCACAGCAGATGGCTGCCCCTCCCTGAGCCTGGATCTGCCGGAGGCTTCTTCCTGTTAAAAGACAGTTTTCCTTCCCACTGTTGCCAAGTGCGTGCTCACAGGGGGTCTTTTGATTGTTGGGTTTTCTCTTATTATTGCAGGGTCTTTACTGTATAATATAAAGCACATTGAGGTGACTGCTGCTGCGATTTGGCGCTACATAAATAAAATCAAATTGAACTGAACTTGTCTGTATTTCTGTTGTTAACAAAAAATGGAGGCCTATGCATATAGTACACACAGATCAGGAGATGAATTAACACCTCTCAGAGAGTGTAAAAATAAAGCTTATAGACTATACACGGACTATATAATGCTTCTTGAGACAGACTGCATTGCTTTTAAAAGAGATATTATTTTATATCAATTCTGTGGCATCAGTTTCCTCCTTGATTTCATTTAAATTAGAGCTACAACTTTTGGTCATTTATTTAAGCAAATAGAAAAAGTGAACTAACACAAAGAAGGAGTGTGTCGTCTCCTTGTCTCTTGGTTCATGGAAATGATTACTAAACTTTTATTTTCTAATCATATTCCGCACTTCAGCTCCCTTTTCTGAAATCAAAATTTGACCGTATCTGAACCGCATGGTGGTCATCTATTTTGGATTATTACATAAAAAAACAAGTTATTAATATAGGAAATCTTGCTCTGGTTTTAAGAACGAGGGGGGATTTAAGCCCATGTTCTTCCTGTTTTTGCTAAGGCTGAGCATGTTTGTGCAACTGCTCCCTTGAAGCTGGTAGACAGAAAATAAAAATAAAAAAAATGAAAACGCGGACACATCAACCCACATATAGTATACTACATTGATATTAATCCAAACACCTTGTTAACATACATCCTGTGGGGTGTCCCTGCTTCATTCTGGCATCAATAGGCATATTAACATAAATGTCTACTGAAGGGTAATACCATAGTTTACAAGCTATAAATACACCCACGCCCCCTAAAGACAAGTTATACAAAACAAGTCCAAAAATACCTCTTGTAGCAGAGAAGATTAAATGGGAAGAGCGATGGACAGAAAAATGCATAATGAAGACACGGCTGTGGGAGAGAGGGGGGGAAAAAAGGAGATAAAAAGTGGGATTACACATATCAACAGCAGTAAGTCAGTGGGGCAGGACAGAAGGGGAAGGATGATAGATGATGATGAAAAATAATCTGGGAACATCTGGACATGCGGTCTCAGAGGTGGTGTCTTATACTGACAAATGCTCGCTCATATGCACAACATAGAGAGAATAAATCATTTCTTTTACATGACCCAAAGAACAGATCTGTTTTTAGTTTGCCTCCCTTCTTCTTAGACAACTGTCTTCTTAACATTCCTATATATATATTTATATATATATATATATATATTTTTTTTTTCCCCTTCTGTATCATTTGCCTCACAAACTGTCTCACTATTCCACTGCTGTAAGTGTTCTACTACATTTCCCAGAACCACTTTCACCATCTCGCAGAACTGCCAAAAACATGCCTGGACTTATCCAGCCATTGTTTATTTCCTGGAGCAGAACTCAATAGTAATAGTGAAGGCGTTACTGGTAGTCACAGCAGGAGGTGCCTGGTGGGTAAAAGCCAAAACTTTTGTGTCCGTTACTAAAAACACAACATACCGCTTGGCTGTATTGCATCATGGCCCACTGAGGCCACTGTCAGGGAAGAATTTGATATTTTGTCTTTCCAGCTCTACAGAGGATTTCTCCCTTTTGGCAGCAGTGAAAGTCAGTGCAAGATGGTGAGTAGCCTTGATCTCCACTTCTGACATAACTGAGTAATAAAGCTGCCTTATGTTACTGTGTCTTTTTTTTTTTTTAACACAAATCTGCATTGCAGCTTTACTTTGTGCTTATTTGCCCCCTCATAGGGCGTTTTTATTGGAACCACAAAGATATTCACCTACAGATGCAGCCGTCTATAAGGTGTGGGATCTGTTTTTCTCTTTCACTCCTTTTCACGGTTTTATGAAAAGAAAAAGCATGCCTGTTACTACTAACATGAACAAAAAAACAAATATATCTTTTATTCAGTCCATTCATTGTGACCGTGAACCACCATGCACAAACAGCAGAATGAATTAATCTGAGCAAGCATTAATTTTACTTTTCCATTTGTCTTACAGGCGTATAGAATGTGAAAGGTCTGCCATTCAAACGGTTATTAAGACTTTTGAAATTTTGAATGGGGTCGTATTCAATAACTACACTGCACCAAGTCAGTTAAACTTGGGCGATATCAGTCTGTGCGGTAAGGAAGTATAAATGATTGTAAATCAGTTTCATCTACCTTGGTGCATATGAAAGTGACAGCAGGTGCACTGGAGAGGCAACAACAAGACAACCCCCCCAAAAAGGGAATGGTTTTGCAGGTGGTGGCCACAGACCATTGCTCTCTCTGTATCCCTCCTGGCTGATTTTTCTCTCTTTTTGCTTTTTTTTGCTGGTATCCTCACCACTGCTGGTAGCATGAGATGGTACCTGCTTCCAATTCAGGTTGTACAGGTAATCCAGCTCCTACAGGATAGCAAATCCACACGTGTCATTACAAGGTTTGCTGTGTCTCCCAGCACAGTCTCAAGAGTGTGGAAGATGTGCTCAACACAGCAGTCTGGTATCTGTTCCTTTGTGCAAGGAGGAACAAGAGGATCACTGTCAGAGCCCTACAAAATTACCTCCAGCAGGCTACTCGTGTGCATGTTTTTGACCAAACTGTCAGACTCCCTGAGGGTGGCATGAGGGCCCTTTAGTGGGACCTGTGCTCACAACCCATCACCGGTTCTGGCAGGCCACCACCCAGTTCTCTTCAGAAATGGGAGCAGGTTCACACTGAAAATGTGACAGACACGACAGAGTCTGCCGAAACCGGGGTAAATGTTTTGCTGCCTGCATCATCAGGAGCGATAAGGAGAGAGGAATCGTCTTTGGCCACCTCCTGCAAAACCATTCTTTTATCTGGGGCTGTCCTGTTGCCTCTCCGGTGCAGCTATTGTCACTTTCATTTACACCAAAGCAGGTGGAATAGATTCAAAATCGTTTATGCTTCCAAAAATTATGTGCACGCGCGTACTGTGTCCACCTCAGTGGAATGTCGGTGTAGCTGAATTAGCAAACAAACCTGTTGATGAGACGGGGACGACAATAGTCTTAAATTCAGGAATATATAAAAACAGATTAATAAATTAGCGGTTTCGCTGTTTAACTACATTAAGTGAAACCCATTTTTCACGGTTTTCCTGATGCAAGAGGACAGCACTATTTAAATGCGCCATCCATGCATTATTTAAAATACATGGCGCAGAAGCCAAACTAAAAACTTTAGTTTTTCCTTTATTGCTTTTTCTCCACACTTTAAGTTTCATCATTAATGCCAAGTTGAATTGTGCTTCCCATATGGAAAAGAAACAGAAAACATATATAAGTTTTAAAGGACTTGCCTTATATTAGCTTTACTCATTAAAGTGCCTCCATTTGCATTTTCTTTATGGCCCAGTCTGTAGTTTTATAATGATAAAGAGGACAATTTCTATGTTAACTAAGCACCAAGTCATTTATCAAAGTAATGTTTAAATAAGTCCATACCTAATTCTATCCTATCAATTTGTCATGGTCCTCCAGTCCTCCTGGATCACACTCAGTTTTCTTCTTCTTTTTTTCTCTCTGTGTGTGTGTGTGTGTGTGTGTGTGTGGGTGTGTGTGTGTGTGTGTGTGTGTGTGTGTGTGTGTGTGTGTGTGTGT
>JAVDPK010002007.1:353524-376384 GCA_034780415.1 Cichlasoma orientale
GTGTGTGTGTGTGTGTGTGTGTGTGTGTGTGTGTGTGTGTGTGTGTGTGTGTGTGTGTGAGAGAGAGAGAGAGATTTAACTTCCTGGCATTTTAACAGGAAGCCATTATATTTTTGTTGTGAACTAAGAGTTCATGATTGTTTCTGGATCTTAGAGTTCACGTGTCTCAGTGTCAGAGCAAAACAGGGTGTGGCCGTTACCGTAAGCAGCCTTACCGAGACATGATAAATGTGTGCCTCAGACTTACACACACTGGGGGGCAAGAGGGAGGACTTCGCTGTTAATATTAGCCACAGCCAGCATTCCACCGCGCTGTTACTATACTCAACTCTGTCAGCTGTGCATGAGTGTGTGCATGTGTGTGTTTCTCTCCCTTGTACCTGTCTCGTCCCCTCTCCATCTCTCTACTCCTACTCCTTTCTTTTAACAGCTGGGTCTTCTCCCAGACTGGCCGCTAGCCTCAAGCCCTCTTTTTCTCTCCACTTACTGATTCAAGCAGATTCAAGATCGCCTCTTTTTCAATCCAAATATGGATGATACTAACACGCTGCTCCACTGCATCCTTTTAATCTTTAATATCTGAGTTATTTGGCTGCCTTCATCCATCTCCAGTGGCCTGGGTCTGTGTCCCATGCCTCTGCTATCTGTGCAAATATCTTTATCAGGAGTTTGGTGTAATATAATATTCTGTTTATCTCAGCCTGTGTCTGGCTCAGCCTGCCTTCACTGTTATTGATGCAGCCAGGCCTGCCTGTACATGTACATGTTGCCTGGAGTTTTAGGTGAACGGGGTCAATGTACTCCCACCTCCCCTTAAATCCGAGATATTACACACACTCTCTCTCACTCACTCTCTCTCTCTCTCTCTCTCTCTCCCTGTTTCTATTTTTGCTCATTATTCATCCCTTCACGGCTGGTTGTTGGACTGTAATCTCACCAGAATGGGAACACACACACACACACACACACACACACACGCGCGCGCGCGCGCACAGTCCAACATCAAGTACAGACGGCATGTAATCTGACCATCTGACCCAAAACACTAGACACAAAACCACCATCCTGGAATATTCATTCTATGTATATGCCCCTGGGATCCTGTGATGTAACTCTTCGCTGTTTTTCTGTTTCTTTGTGTGTATGTGGATTACTGGATAATTGTTATGATGTATGTAGTATGTAAATTACTTAAAACTCGTAACTGTCCCATTGCCTCATTCCCACTGTAATCTCCCAAATGGGATCCATCAGAACAATCAATTTCCAGCAGTATCTCAATTTTAGCTTTCGATGATTCCTGTCCCGTCATTATCAGGAGGCTTTGTGCATATTCCCTGCTGATATAACTGTCCTCTTACCTAACGTGCTTATAAATGTTCTCCCATATCTTCACACATGATAGCACTGAAGCACCTGGGGTTATTTAGTTACTATAGTTTACAACAACAGTATATATTGTTGCTTTTTGTTTTGTTTTTTAGTTTTTTTGCATCACGTCTGCAGAATCATCTGTTTTACTCTCTGGTCTTCCTCTTGGTTCCTTATCTGTAGTCCAGATTTCCTCCCCCCCTCCCCTTTCTATACCAGTCCCCCTCATTCTCACAGACCTTCCTCTGTTTTTGCCCCAGTAGTTTTCCATCAGAGCAGGACGGAGCACCTCTCAGCCACAGTTCTGCTAACTTTAGAGAGGCCTGCTTTCACCCGGTGTTATCGTACTAAGCGTGGGCAAGCGTGCGTATGTGTACACTGCTCATTCATAGAATTTCAGGCATACCATGGCATTGCTGCCCACTTGAAGCTCACTAGCACCCCTTAAAGGCTGAATCACCAGCAGAGGGACTTCAGCTCTTGTACTTGTACTTTGTTTTGCATCAGTTAAATTCAAAACTTGCTTGTATAAAAAAGTTGAATATTTTATGTAAATTCTTAGAAGTTACTGAACTTGTCCCCTCTCTCTGTCAGCTAAACGGACCAACAGATTAACTCTGCATGACCTCCAGCATATTAAACCAAGCATGATACCATTTGGCCTTTTCTATTCATCACAGACAGAATAGGAGGCTACCGAAAAGGAGAGGACCAGGCGAAAAGGAGGAGGGATAGAGGCCTGGGTGCAGGGTGAGAGAAGGGTGAAAGGGATTTGTGTTGAGAAATTAGCCTGGATGAAGAGCTCTGGTATATTATGTCAGCATTAAGAGACAGGACAAATAGAAGATGAAGGGTGGGGGGGCCGGGGGTTAAATTTGCAAGAATAAAAGAGAGGCAGATAGAGGGAGGAGAGGCTGGACAGTGATGGATGAAGGGAGGGAAAAAAGTTTAGAACTGAATAAGTGGGAAAGGCCATTGTTGACAGTTTTAAAGGCTCCCATCCTACAGGGGCCAAAAGGATTGCCTCATATATGAACACCCATTTCTTGAAGCTTAAATTTTAATCATGTTATGGACATCAGGTTGTATTAGCGCACAGTGGAGGAAGATTTCCCTCTTGTTTTTTTTTTATTTTTTTATTGCGAGACAATGAGATATAGAAAGAATGAGGGTAGATTACACAGGAAGCTACAGTAATATGGGAAGACTTTTCATTTTATATTAGATTGGCTCTAATGGAGCAGCCCACTGGTGAGCAGCTAAACCCATTAGAACCACTGACAGCTCCTCAGCCCGTGTGAAAGGAGGTGTGAATCTGTCATACCGCAGCAAATTAATCGGGTATTAAGTGTACACCTCAAAGTAAAAGTGTGTAAGAGGGAGGCTGGAAATTTGATGAGCGTTCCTTGTGAGAACACGGTAAACGATCCGAGCCGCAGCCCCCCTTCATTGTGACATTCCTGTGCGTGTACACTTACTACTGATTACCTGTGGAGCAAATGGAAGAAGAGGGGCGGGGTGGTGCGTGCGTTTGATGTTTCAGACATGCTGACTCTCTCCGTGAGTGTGTTTTGTGTGTGTGAAGCATATATCTTCAGTGCTGACTCGGAGGCTAGTGCTGGTGAGAAGTGGCGACCCTGAACTCTAACCCTTTGACCTGGCTGCCAGTTTCCAGCTTTCCCTAGACAGACAGTGAAAGACAGAGTTCTTGTGTCAGTAGTTTGAGCGAGCTCAGAGCGAGCTCGGGGGACAAATGGTGGGAAGGACCATAGAAGGGAGAAAGGAAATTGGGGGGATGGCAGCGGGGGAAAAAACAGAACAAGAGCAGAGCGAAGACAATTGCAAGACTTCAGAGAAGAAAAGTGTTGAGCACGTCACCTACAGTAATAACCAGTTAGAACTGTTCTGTTCTGTATTGAGGAACGACCTGCAGAGAAGAAAGACCTGAACCACCTTCAACCTTTGCTGTTTACCCATACCTCAGTCACATGCAAGAAAACACGCAAGAGGCTCCGATAGACCTCGATAAACAGATGTGCTCATAAGCCCGGGGCATGAGACGCCCTGGATAAGGGGTCTTCAGAGAATCCCTCTCCCTTGAAAACACCGAAACACACAAACCAATATAAGGGAGGAAGAAGAAGATGCTCTGTGGAAAGTAGGTTTGCGACAACTCACACACCTGGCTCTCCGTCTCGCAGAGGACATAGTTATCACATTAACGCGACTCTCACTCCCCTGAGAACTGTCAGTCAGAGGGGAGTCCTAGACGTGGGGAGATGCTCGAGCGCAGAGCTTTGATGAATGAAGACGTAAAGTCAGCGAGCGTAAAGAGGATGGAGGAGTTAAAGACAGCGTCGATTCGGTGGGCATGAATAGGCTGCCCCCCCCCCCCCTCCCCATCCTTCATTTGTGGTCATATAAGGAAAAGAAAACATGAATTGAACTTTAAATAAATATGAAAAAGTGAGAAAGTATCATTAAACCGCCCCTATCAGGCGTTGGGACACTCATTAGACACATACACAGAAGCCAGGGTAGTGAAAGCTCCACAGGGGTTAAGGTAGAGGGGTTGAAGGGGCCCAGAAGCCTTCAGGCATTCTGTCTTCGGGGAGGGAAAGGGTATAATTACATCCCATTCATTCCTCCTCCCCTCCTTTTCAGGAGAACACATTGGCCCCAGACCCCTAACAGCTTTTAATTAGCTAGACCAATGGCGGAGAGGAGGAGGGGAAATGAGGAGGTGAAGAGAAGGATAAAAGGAGAGTTTTCTTAAAAGCATGAGCCGTGAATGAAATTAGCAACAGAATCTATCTGTTTTGTTGCCTTTTGACAAGCCTGTTCTCACGTGGAGGTCGGCCAGACCACTAACAAGGACGCAGTGTGGGAAAAAGGTCTATCCTATACAATTCAAAACTACTCTTTACTTCAGAGGGACCCACTAGAGACCTCCAAACGTCTTGTTTTACTCAGCCCTGTTATTACTGGTTTGACTGAAGAAAACAGTACAGGCGAACAACACGAGAGGCTCAGCTTATTGGGCTAATTAGGCTGCTACAGATGTGTCTTTTCATTTCACTAAAGCACTTGCCCTTGTAGACCCGGGACACACACTCGCACACAAACACATAAACAAAGGCATACACACCTGCGCAGAAGTGTACACACACCAACAAAGAGCCTTTTCAGAGAGAAAGCTCCGGGTAGTGATCAGCTTATTAGCCCTGGAAAACAAGTATAGAGCTGTGCTCAGCTGACAAAGCATGTTTTGACAGGTAGGTTAGCACTAACCCTTAGACACACACGTACACAATACACACAAACAATTACACACACACACACACAGAGGCAGGAAGAAGGGGTTAGAGGTTTTCATTTGGAGCCAGTGTGTCTGTGACTTGGCCAGGGGGGGGGTCCTAACAGGAGCCACAACAACGGGAGGGAAAGAAGGGGGAGACACTCAGAGCCACCGTGTCTCAAGTTTTGATGACAGGACACACATCAACAGGGGTTGTTTTCTTGTCACTTTCACTCTGTGCAACATGCGAAACACAAGCAGCTGCTCAATTTAAGCACAGATTGAATTTGCGGATTAGAGTTTTTATCCCCGAGGATGTCGTGGAAGTAATACGCAAATATCAGCCTTTCTTCACCTCCTGGTTTTTGGCTGAGCTTTTAGCTAAATTAACACACAGGCCAACTGCACGTTGCACGCATGATGAAACTGAAAGGTTAGAGTTCATTAAAACCTGTTCCCCCTTTTGCTCCAGTAAATCTGCTCCTAATGGAGTAGTAGCTTCTTTTTAACAAAAAGTAAGTTTTACTATCGTCAAACTTTAACAGAGCTCCGTTTTTATGCTCTTGCTACACATTGTCATCACTAATGTGCAGCGAGACTCTACAGGAAATATACTTATTTTCTACCATCTCTCCATACTTCATTAGGACACCCGGGGTGAAGCAAGCATAGGAAGTGAGCAAAAAGGAGCCTGAGAGGCTTAAAAGGAGCCATAAAACTAAATGAAGGGTAAAGATGAAAAGGAGAAGGGAGAGCGAGATAGTCTGGCTCTCCACCTAGTCTGTCTGTGTCTTTGATGAAATCAGAGGAAAAAGAAGATAGAGATAGAGACAGCAAATTAGCCAGAAAAGTCGCAACAGGAGCTTCGCCACAGATGGACAAACATTCAGGTGAAGAAATAAATGAGACAGAAACCAGAAAACAGTTTAAAAACACTTGACAGAAAGACTCGCTGAGCTGTGCGGAGAGGCGAGGAGAGTGGGCCGAAAGAGAAAGTGGGGGAAAAAAAAAACAGGCTGTGGGGGCTGAGCTGTCATTTACAATTTAGTTGTAAGCAGGTGAGAGGTAAATTTCACCTGAAGGGAAGCGAGAGGGAAAGGTGTGTGGGATGGTGTTAGGGCTGTGTACGATTCTGGGTGTGTTTTCTCCTTCAAAAACAAAATGAACAAGTCCAGCCTGATCAGCCTCTTTCTAATTCTGTTACTCAGACAGGTTTGCACAGGCAAACAGAAAAGCACATGCTCACACGCCACCGGTCAGCTTCAATTGTGTGTTTATTCAAGTTTTTCACGTCACTACGGCTGTTTTCTGTTGCTGCACGCGCCTGTGTTTAATTAGTCCTCGTCACTTTCCTTAACAGATACCTCAGATAATATGCACCGCTGGGTGTGTCTTGGACGCGTAGATGAAACCAACAGATGAGCTCCGCCTCTGTTATTCATTTTGGAAAATGGGTGAGGACATTTGTCAGTAACAACCTGTCTCTTTCTGTCTCCCTGCAGCTTCCAGTGGGATGAGTATACGGTGGAAGTGCGCATCAATGACTATCTGGACATCATCTGCCCTCACTACACCCACGGCGAGGTGGCATCGCATGCAGCTGAGCGCTACGTGCTGTACATGGTGGAGAGAGAGGACTACGAGGTGTGCAAGCCTCACTCCTTCGATCAGCTCCGCTGGGAGTGCTCGCGGCCCTTTGCTCCCCATGCTGCAGAAAAATTCTCTGAGAAGTTTCAGCGCTTCACGCCTTTCACTCTGGGCAAGGAGTTCAGGCAGGGAGAGAGCTATTATTATATCTGTAGGTATCTCGAATGAAAATCATATTTCGATTCATTCTTTTGTGGTTAGGTTCCTCGTGTTAAACGTTTCCCCCTTTCTAACTTTTTCAGCCAAGCCGATGCATCACCATGGGAAAGACTGTCTGCGCCTGAGAGTGGATGTAGTTGGCCATAAAAGCTCTGGAAAGAATCACTATGACAAATCCAAAGCACATGAAGCAGAAAAAATCTTAGATGGAGAAAAAGTGAAGTTCCTTGGTACAGGAGGAGTTCACAACCCCTCTAACCGTCTCCCAGCAGGTGAGGATTCTTTAAAAAACAGATTCCAGACATAGAAAATAATCACAGCGGTGGCGTGACTAAGACCAGCTCAGCTGGGTGTGTTTACCATTCCTGAATGATGAAATCCTGTCCTAACGGTCCCTCCCGTCTTTTCTCTCAGATGACCCTGCTGTGATGGAGCCAAATGTCCAGAGGAGCATCGGCAACTCTGCAGCACAGCTGGTCTCTCTGTCACTCCTCTTTACCCTGATCCCAGTCTTATTAGCCCCGATGCTGCAATAAGGCTGGTCAAGAATGCCATAACAGAGACAATACTAACCTGATGCCGGTCATCGGGACGTGAACGATCAGAGATTCTTTTTATACAGATTTTTTTTATACAAGCATGGACAGTGTGTGTTGTTCAGTGTGCGCTTGATGTGTTTCTTTGCGTGAATGTGGAACGTGGATCGCTCCAAAAGAAGAGGACCTCAGAGACTTTTTTATTTTACTTTATTTTGAGGATGGAAATTCTCATTTATGATCATTTAAGATGCAAATTCTTTTTCACTCGTTATGAACAAAACAGAATGATCCAGTTTGTTAAATTGACGGCAGCAAGATCGCATTGTCCTCACTGTCACGTGTCATCAGATTTTCATTACATTGGTACAGCTGTGCATTGCATTACAGAGCTCTCTTTTTCTTCCTCTACATGTAGAGAAATTATTGATATTGTGTATTGTTGTAGGCAACTGCCACAGTATGTAGGATAATGTAGGATATTTGTCATGTTGTGTTGCACTCAACTCCTTCTTATATTGCTCCACATTTCTAAAGTTATCCGACATGTTTTCAATTGTAGCGCGACCTGAGAAAGACTCTAACACGGTGCGTCACAGTGGTTCTCACCCCAATTTCTGGCTTTTAGTGATCCCTATTGGTGCTCATGCTTATAAAGGTTTTCAAGTGATTATGATTTAAAATGTATTCCAAGAACTTACAACATACATATATTAAAAATAAGATGCAGTGATATTTATTTTTTCTTAAGTCCTCATCAATCGATTACATGTTCTCCGGAGGTGTTGTGACCCGGTGTTGAGAGCCACTGAACAAAACAAAGATTACAAACTCGGCATTTCGTTTCGACTTTCTCGACTGTATCACGGTACGCTGGCTGATGTTTGCAGATGTCGTCCCGCGTGCACATCATCAAACCTCAAACTGAAGCAGTTTCCCCGAATGCAATTGCTCTTTTTTTGTTTTGTTTTTCTTGTTAAACACGCTTGCGTCATTTTGTAAATGTTTATATGTACATTTGTACATAGAGAAAACTATATGAAACTGTTTTAAGATGTGGAAAAACTTTAGTGAAATAAAAATGTGATGTAATCAAAAAAAGGATCTGTCTGGTTTTTATCAGCGTTGTTGAAATTCATATTGGCAATAACCTATTTTGGATCTTGATAACCCCGCTGAGATCATGGAGATTTGGATGGATGACACAATATTTTGGCAAAGCCATCCATCCTCTGTCCGTCTCCACATTTCCACCCCCATGTCTTTCCCAACCTCTCATCCTCTCCTCTCTGCCCTCTCTTGCTTTCATCCCCTGTGATACTTCATACTCAGGCTTAGATTTCAGGCTCAAAACCAAACAAGGACTAAGAGAGGGACAAAAAAAACCCTGCAAGAACCCAGAGGGAAGGAGGCCCACAAGCGAACTGACAGCTGGGTGTGAACGTGTCACTCTCACCTCCTCGCTCATACGCTTTCACTCTTTTTTTGCCCTGTTTTCGCCCTTTCTTTTACTTCTCTGAACATCGCCTTTTGAGGTAAAGCTGAACATCCGACTACACAGCTGTATGTTGGAATGAGGAGAAAACAAACCCCAGAGATGACTGAAAACTGCCAAAACTCGCCGTTCCATGTTAAACCACACAACGTACACACTCAAAATCAGAACATAAAACTGAGCTGTTTGCTGTTCCGTGATAACGTCATAGCTTAAATTCAATGCAGGCGATCACAGAATCTCAGGTGTCTTGTGCAATGCTGCACCCACACATGTGTACAGTAGAATAAAGCAGGACATCATTCAACTGTGCCTGATGGGATGGATTAAATATGGCAGTAGCCACAGCTTTGATGTCTCAGTTCAACATTATGTCAGGCACTATGTGAAAAAGAGTATAAGTATGCTTAAAAAATAAAACATAATCCCAGTGGTGGAAGAGTTTTTGAAGACTTATAGCTGTGTAAATACTGTAAACCAAAAGCAAAAATTACAATTAAACTTCCTTCAGTTTTCCAGTTAAATAAGACTAAAAACTAGAGATCTGGCATCTTTCAGAGTTAGTTAAATATGTTTACAAAGTTTTCAGATCAATTTGAGGACTTGAAGTGTTTTACAAATATATCGTAAAGCGTTTTATCTCAGTGTCCATGACATTTTATTATGCAAAATTAAAACGCAAATTACAGCCCTCCGATAAAGACATGTATCTGTGAAATATGGAGCAGGACAAGTAAACAAAAATGATGCTAAAAAAACAATACTTAGATTTTAAAATTGTGATCTACTATTATTAGGTACACATGTGCACAACTACTTGTTAATGCATTTAGGCATGCTGACATGGTCAAGATGACCTGCTGGAGTTCATGCTGAGCATCAGAATGAGGAAGAAAGGTGATTTAAGTGACTTTGAGTGTGGCGTGGTTATTGGTGCCAGGCAGGCTCGTCTGAGGATTTCAAACTGCTGATCTGCTGGGATTTTCCCACCCAGCCATCTCTAGGGTTTACAGACAACGGTCCGAAAAAGAGGAAATATCCAGTGAGTGTCAGTTCTCTGGGAGAAAATGCCTTGTTGATGCCAGAGGTCAGAGGAGAATGGCCAAACTGCTTCAAGCTGATTGGAAGGCAACAGTAACTCAAATAATCACTCGCCTCAGTAACCACTCAACCAAGGTATGCTGAAGAGTATCTATGAATGCACAGCATGTCAAACCTTGAAACAGATGGTCCACAGCAGCAGAAGACCACATGGGGTGTCAGCTAATAAGAGGAAACTGAGGCCAAATTCACACAGGCTCACCAAAATTGGACAACAGAAAATTGGAAAAACGTTGCCTTCTCTGATGAGTGTTGATTTCTGCTGCTGCATTTAGGTGGCAAGGTCAAAATCTGGTGTAAACAACATGAAAGCGTGAATCCATCCTGCCTTGCATCACTGGTTTAGCCTGGTGGTGATGTAATGGTGTGGGGGATATCTTATTGCCACACTTTGGGTCTCTTAGTATTGAGTGAGCATCGTTACAACACATCATGCCTGAGTACTGTTGCTGACCATGTCCATCCCCATATGGCCACAGTGTACGCATCTTCTGATGGTTGCTTCCAGCAAGATAATGCACCACTTCACAAAGCTCAGACCCTCAGATCATTTCAAACTGGTTTCTTGAACATGACACTGAGTTCACTGTATTCAAATGGAGTACTGAATAGACCACCTTTGGGGTGGGAGGCTGGCATCACATATGTGCAGGCGACTATCAGCAGCAACTGTGTGATGCTATCATGTCAGTATGGACCGAATTCTCCAAGGAGTGTTTCCAGCACTTTGTTGAATCTGTGCCTCTAAGAATTTAGGCAGTTCTGAAGACGAAAGGGAGTCCAACCAGTTACTAGCTAGATGTACCTAATGAAATGTCCAGTGATTGCATTTTAATATTCTTTCCTGTCTGAAACTTTAGCTTCTATTTTATACTTTTATATTCAAAACTGCAAAAGTCATCTAATTGTCACTCAACAAAGGCAGACTATACGGTTGTGTTTGCATAACACTTTAAGGAGTCGCAGCAGCTTCCATAAAACCACACTGTCACAAAAAGAAAGGGGATTGCAATTTAATAACAAAAAGATCAACCATGAACCAGAGAAATAAAATTGTTCTGAATCAATATATAAATGACCTTCAAGGAAAGAAAATTGTGTGAAAAGATTAAATGTCAAACAGATGCAAAGCTAAAACGAAAAGCTAAAAACTAAAAGAGAAGAAGGGTGAAAATTATACATCAGAGATTGTTGATAAAGGTCAAGTTTTGAAATGTCTAGAGTGACACAGCAGCTCGACTCTGGCAGCTGAGCACAGGAGGGTGCAGTCAGGTGATGATGGGGAGGGGGGGCGAGGTGGGGTGGATGGGTCTTATTGGTGCCAAGAAAAGAAGAATCACAGAAAGTTAATGAACAAACTTTAGATGATTTGTATTAAATTTACCCTGAGAGAGTAACAATAACTAAAAGTTTTAATGCACAACTTTAAATATGAATCTTAATTCTCGGATGTAATATCCATGAAATGACACCCAGTACGCTGACTAGTTGAAGAATGATGCATATTAGATCAAATTAATCAAATAACACTGGTGCACCCCAGTGGAGTGCATAATTAATTTTTCAGTTTAAACAGTGAAATCGTCTCATTTTTGAGACTGTAAAATCCAGAACATTTGCCTGGATCCAGACACTGACGGTTCAGTGTGATATCAAGCTACAAGCATGTAGTATGCCATTGGAACGACGATGTAATGATGCAGCGCTTTGCCTTTTTTGGCTTTTTTTTTCTTAGCATAGGCTGCACACGGTAACCAGTTTGGTTTTCTTTTTAGAGTGTGCTGGAATACAGGATCCAACAATGAAAAACAAATCTGTCATTCACAGAAGACCAGACTGGACAGAAAAGGACTGAAAAAAAGAAGAAGCTGTTTTCCTATTCTGTCTAATCCATCAGTTTAGTATTTTATTTCCACAAGGTTAGACAGAACAAAACTGACACAGCAAAAAATCAAATTATCTTTTCAATTGTTTGATCTTTTCCCCCCTTAACAACAACTGTACAAATGCTGATGATAAACTGTCTGACAATAATCTCAAATATTTTGGACATATTATTTCACAAGCAAACACCATCTTACGCAAGTTTAGTGCATGTATGGATGGCATGAAAATAACACTATTTAGAGCATACGCTACACCTCAGTATGCTGCACACTTATGGGCAAAGTATAGAAAAGCAAATTTATGGATGCTTTAAGTAGCTTGAAACAATTCCACGAGATTATTACTGAAGAGACTGAGATGGTTCAGTCCAGGCTGATTGTAGCTGCTGGCATCACACATTTGATGTGAATCTCCCCTTCCACCACATCCAAACGGTGCTCTGTTGGATTGAGCTCTGGTGACCGTGGAGGCCATTTGAGTGCAGTGAACTCACTGTCATATTCAAGAAACCAGTATGAGATCATTTGAGCATTGTGACATGGTGCATTACCCCACTGGAAGCCAACATCAGAAGATGGTACACTGTGCACAGAAAGGGATGGACATGGTCAGCAATAATACTCTTGTAGATGGTGTTTAAACGATGCTCCGTTGGTACTAAGCAGCCCAAAGTGTGGCAAGAAAATATCCCCTACACCACCAACAGCAGCCTGGACCAGTGATATGGGGCAGGATGGATTCATGCTTTTATGTTTTTTTACACCAAATTCTGACCCTCCTATCTAAATGTTGCAGCAGAAATCGAGACTCATCAGAAGAGGTGATGTTTCTCCAATCCTCTGTTGTTCAGTTTTGGTCAGCCTGTGCGAATTGTAGCCTGGGTTTTCTTAGGAGTGGCACCTGCTGCTGTGGCCCATCTGCTTCAAGATTTTACGTGTTGTGCATTCAGAGATGCACTTCTGCATACTTTGGTTGTAACGAGTGAAAACGTGGGTTACTTTTTCCTTCCTATCAGCTGAAAGCAGTCTGGCCATTCCTCTGGACCTTTCACTGTAAAGACTGGAGATGGTTGTCCGGGAAAATCTCATCAGAACAGCAGTTTCTAAAATACTCAGACCAGTCCCCAACAAAGATATCATGTTCAAAATTACTTAAATCACCTCCCTCCCCATTCGGATGCTTGGTTTGAATCTACGTGCCCAAATGCACTGAGATGCTGCCATGTGATCTTTGGATTTGATATTCTTATGTTAACTCAGTTTTCATACTTATTTGGGTTGTATGTAAAAGTTCACTGAATGCGGAAAAGCTTTAAATAAACTGTATGAACTGCATGAGCTATCTTAGGTCTGTGTCCCTCTGACAGTCCCCTCCAGCATTCAGCTCTCTGGACCTTTAAAATTCTTGCGCCGTAATTACGTCCCGCGCTACGTTTCTCATCGTTTCAGTACCCTATTGGACCAGCTCGTTGAGCCTATAGCCAATCAGAGGACAGGAACCCGGAGAGCACTGATTGCAAATACGGAAATACAGTGAGCGTATCCGCGTCGTTAAAGTCCACCTTTAATTTCACGCAGTTTAGGAGTTTATGACTACAAGCAGACGTTGCAGGCAGCATAGTAAAATAAGTAGTGTTTTTTCTCCCGCTTTATGGATTTGTTGCCGCTTCTGTCATGGGCCTGCATCGTGTTCACAGTCGGGATGTTCTCGACTGGACTGTAAGTTTAAATGTTTATTAATCACATGCATCATGGTTTTATCTCACTTCCTACTGTAACTCTGTTAGGTTTGTAGAAAATACGAAGACAGTAAGATCAGGTTGAGACGCGATGGGGCGTTTCTGAACTGTTTGTACTTGCTGCATGATAGCAACTTCATAGTGAAGGAATTCGCGAAAGTACACACACAAACATTCACACAAATATGAAGTTATTCATTTAAACCACCAGCACCTGCAGCCTATTTGTGATGATCTTCTCTGCCCCCCCGCTCTCTCTGTGTGTGTGTGTCTGTTTCTAGGACCGACCTGAAGAAGATGCGAGAATCCAAAAGTGCAGACAATATCCAGTTTCTCCCTTTCCTCACCACTTGCCTCAAGTAAGTGCATCTTTTGTGTGTGTGGGTTTTTTTGGGGGTTTTTTTTGCATCCTTTACTGTGTCCTGTTCATCATCACTAATGCCCCTGTTGTTTCCATAGTAACCTTGGTTGGTTGTATTATGGGATTCTGAAGAAAGACCAGACGATCACCCTGGTCAACATCATCGGAGCCCTTCTCCAGATCCTCTACATCATTATGTACTTCCGCTACACGAAACAGAAGGTCAGCATGTTCAGACCTGTTGGAAAACGCCTTCCTCACCTCAGCTGGATCTTTAATTTCTCTGTTTCCGTATGTGTTTGTTTCAGAGGTTAGTGTCCACCCAGACCCTCGCAGCAGTGATTGTGCTGACCTGCGGCTGGCTCTACTTCACCATGTTTCTTACTGATGGAGACATTCAGCTCAACCAGCTGGGTCTCACCTGCAGCGTGGTCACTGTCAGCATGTACCTGTCGCCGCTCACCGACCTGGTACAGCTCGCAGGCAAACACAATATACAGGCAGCATGTAGAAAGTTAGCTGTGCTTTTCTTCGCTCACTGAACTAATGAATAATAACATAGTAATAATATTTCAAAACATAATCTGCAATTAAGTTACATTTGGATGAGTTTACCAAAACAGTCACCCAAAGGTGCTTTATACTGGAAGGTAGACGAACAGCTATGAGCAAGCATTTGGCAGTGGTGGGAAGGAAGAACTCTCTTTTAAGAAGAGACCTCCAGTAGAACCAGGCTCAGGGAGGGGCAGCCATCTGCCACAACTGGTTGGCCAGTGAGGTGAGGGAGAAGAGAACAAACAAAAGTACAAACAAGAGACACAAACAAGAAGAAGAAGAGTAAGTATGGCAGAGAGGAGACAAAAGTTAATAACATGCAATAGTGGCCTATAGATGCATTAGTAGGGAAGTGAGCGAAGAAGAAATGCTCAGTGCACCATGGGACGTCCCCAAGCATCAATCTCGAGCAGCACAACTGAAGCTGCATCCACACAGGGAGCAATTTGCTTGTTGTGCATCGCTTTGAAGTTGACAGTTGGTCGCTAGGCTCCAGGTGCTTAAGTGACCCTGTAACATAGTTGCTACCAAGGCATAGGTCAATAAACAGGATCTCACTCTCTCATTGGTAGTTCTTTACTCAATGGCGTTGAAGTTGGGAAAATTTTATCTCCAGTTGCTAGGAGTTTGTTTTTTTTTTGTTTTTTTTTACTGAATGTCACTGATTTTTAATGATCTCTGGTTGCCACAACCCTGCAAAAGGCTTCCTGTGTGTACGCAGCTTAAGGGGTCCAGCTCTAACTATAAACTTGATCAAAAAGGAAAGTTTGAAGTCTCGGTAAAGTAGTTTTGCTGTAATGCTGTTTAACAAACAAATGGACAAACATACCAAAAACAATACCCTGTTCCCCCCTCTGGGGGCGGGGTAATTATGCATTTAACAGGGAGCCACTGAAAAGAGGTTAATATGGGAAAACTGAGCTATTTTTCTAGCAAGTCATTTTATAGCACTCCTATTGTGGCATTTTGGTTCAAATGAAGGCTTTTCAGGGAGCTTTTAGAACATCCTGATAATGCGGCGTTACAGCAGTCCAGCCTACAAGTAACGAATGTGTGGACTAGTTTTTCAGTATCACTCTGAGACAGAACAGTTCACATTTTAATTATAGCAATATTGCAAAAATGAAAGAAGGCAGGGTTAGATAGTTCTTTAACGTGCACAATATTTGTTTTAACGTGCACAATATTTGTTTAAGATGCACAATATTTGTTTAGTGTGCACAGTTGAAGGGCATCTCCTGGTCTAAAATGACTCTTAAGATTCCTCACAGCGTTACTGTGAGGCCAAGGTAATGCTATTCAGGCCAAATACAATAACCTCAGGTTTGGCCAAATGAAGTAGAATTAGAAACTTACTTGCCACAATATTTATTTTAAAGAAATGTCTAGTCTAACATTATTTGCTAATATAGGAATAATCAAACTGATACTATTTGTGTTTTAGTTAATGAAGCCAGTGGCTTCAGCCTTTCAAAGTTCACACTAGATGCTGTTTGCCATTTTATTTCCAGTAAATGGTAATGGGTTGGGTTCTTGGATGTTTATCTCTGCCTTTTTTCTTTTTTCCTTTTTGCTTTTACTTTCACTTTTGTTTTTCAATTCTTTTCCAGTTCAACCTGTTACCGGTTAATCATACATTACTGCGTAATCCTCATATCCATGTATCTAATTTTACTAATGTAGCATGAATTAAATACAGCTCTAAGTAATGACTATAAGGCGTTAAGATAAGTGTGAAATCAGTTATGAAGTATAAAATATTAAGAACAATAATAAAAAGAAAAATAAGAAATAATAGTAAAATTTTCAGGACAAAATAAAAACACTAGGTCAGGGTGGGCAATTATTTTTCCCAAGGGGCCAAATGAGAAACTGGGACTTGTTGTGGAGGGCTGCACCAATAAGCTTATGAAGAAATATTGAGTAGACTTGAGTTGCGCTTGTTGGGCCCTCCAAAACAGTCCCAGTTTCTCATGCGGCCCTTTGGGAAAATTAATTGCCCACCCCTGTACTAGATAAAAGTCAGCCACTGGGCAAAAAGTCATTTTATAGTCAGTTTTTTTAAAAGATATCAACATACTCTCAGGCTTTACAAGCCCTTCGTGGCTCCGTCCTGTGGAGTGGGACTAGCTATGGGGCTTAAAAGAACTAAAGTCAGTTTTACACAGGCACAGTACTCCTGAACTTTTTTAGGACTTACCCAATGGAGTTGCATGTGATAACGCAAAAGCCCAACACAGTTTGATCACACGTTAAATAGTATTTAATCTGCCAGCTCCCAGGATCAAAGTCCATATAACATCTGCTTTCACAGATGTGCAAGTCAGTGTCATGTGTTCTGCATCCTGCACGCTCTACCCAGGCAGCACCCTCCCCTAAATCAAACTGAATATTTACGGCAGTGAAAAAGTGGCTCTGTGGTGTAATCATTGACACGTTTGGCTAACACATGAAAGAGCAGGGCCATCAAAGCATTAAGTATTAGGCTACAGCATAGTAGATTATGTTGAATGCCAGAATCATGCTTGAAAATTGATGACATGCCACCTGATGATACTGCCGAGGGGTACCGTATAAAGGCTAAAAAAGGGCTAGTCCGAGGATCGAGCCATGTGGTGTGCCACACCTGATATAATGCTTGTAGGAGTGTTCGTTCAGGGCAACAATATCTCTGCCTAAACTACTTAACAGTACCACATAAGTCCAAACATTCCTGTAGTTAATGAGAATATTGTGATTCTCCCTGTCAAATGCAGCAATCATCATCAGCAACACCAGATCAAATTTCGATTTAACACGTGTTTTTGAATGAGTCTGATATTTTTCATTTTGTAAGAGATTCGGTGTATATCTTGCCTTTCAGCTCAACAATTATGTTGCACATTTATTAATTAATATATATTTTATATGATAAGATTTTCTTGTTCAATTATTGCTCAGATGAAAGTGTAAGCGTCACTTTGTGTTAGCCAGTGATGGCTGCTTTTGCGTCAATTTAAACACTGAAAACCAGTCAGTTGACAGCTGGTTGCATTCAAAAGGACTCTCATTCATTCAGAGACTTCAGAAAAGTGTCCGCAGTCATTCACAAACAGGCATTGTCATTTACATGGCTGGTGCCTGCAGTTAATAGATAGTAATTACAAATGTTAGGCCTGAAGTCCTAGGAGTTGAGAGATAAACAACAGCTCCAAGAAGCAAATATTATTCTTACTTGCCAACCTGAAACACGGCATACTCTTTGAAACTTGTAGCGGACTCCTTGCTGGTTGTTGCAGCTCACTGACAATCATTATTGCTTTTGCCAGTGCCATTAACAGGCAGCCCACACAGTGCTTGCCCTTGTAAAATTCAAAATTTATATGCTTGTTATTTCACTCCATAGTGCATTCCGTATAATGGCAAATAAAGGCGTTCTGTTCTATTCAGTCATATCTTTCTGTGATGCAGCACAGCATTAACAGTGTTACATTCTTTCTTAGTCCTTGAACTCAAACCATTTTGTGAATCACCTCAGAATATGTATTTAAAATTCCATTAAATAAAACCTTGCAACAGTGAGTTAAGTAATCGTCTGAGCTAATGACTACTAGTTGCTAGAGCACCATCCAATCACTGGGCACTTTATTAGGTACTTCTTGCTAGTAACGGGTCTGACCCAATTTTGCCTTCAGAACTGCCGTAATTCTTAATGGAATAGAATAGAATGCCTTATTGTCATTATGCAGATTGTACAATGAGATTGGAGATTTTGGTCCATATTGACATGATAGCATCACGCAGTTGCTGCAGATTTGACGATTGCACATCTGTGAGTAAATCTCCCGTTCCACCACATCCCAAAGGTGCTCCATTTGAGTACAGTGAATTCACTGTCATGTTCAAGAAACCAGTTTGAAATGATGTGAGGATCTGAGCTTTGTGAGATGGTGCGTTATCCTGCTGGAAGCAGCCATCAGAAGACGGTGCACTGTGGTCATAAAGGGATGGACACGGTCAGCAACAGTACTCAGGCAGGCTGTAGTGTTTAAATGATGCTCACTCAGTACTAAGAGGCCCAAAGTGCCAAGAAAACATCCCCCATACCATTACTATACTCATGTTGTTTCCACCAAATTCTGAACTTGCCATCTAAATGTTGCAGAAATCAACACTCATCAGAGAAGGCAACGTTTTTCCAATTTTCTTTTGCCCAATTTTAGTGAGCCTGTTTCCTTTTCTTACCTGACAAAAGTGGAACCCCGTGTGGTCTTCTGCTGCTGGAGATCATGTGTTTCAAGGTTTGACATGTTGTATTTTCAGAGATGCCCCTTCTGCATACATTGGATGTAACAAGTGGTCATTTGAGTTTCTGTTGCCTTCCTATCAGCTTGAAGCAGTCTGGCCATTCTCCTCTGACCTCTGGCATCAAAAAGGCATTTTCACCCAGAGAGCTGCCGCTCACGGGATATTTTCTCTTTTTCAGACCGTTCTCTGTAAACCCTAGAGACGGTTGTACAGGAAAATCCCAGCAGAGAAGCAGTTTTTCCTGTCTGGCACCAACAAAAGCCACGATCACAATCAATTAAAACACCTTTCTTCCTCATTCTGATTCTCAGTTTGAACTTCAGCAGGTCATCTTGACCATGTCTACATGCCTGAATACACTAAGTTGCTGACATCTGATTGTCTAATTAGATATTTGCATTAATGCAAATAATATTATGCAGGTATACCCAATATAGTGGCTTCTGATTGTGTACATATGTTACAGTTCATGGTGACCTCACAGTATTCATCTAAATACAGATTGTATTCAGTATCTACAACAGAAATCACATATCTTTATTCCTCTTTCCTGACCATGTGCTTCACTGAAGCCACTGCGCAGTCAGTTGGCAGCAGCTGCTCAGTTCGGTTCATCTACTCACATCACCTCAGTCTGCATGTGCAGCTATGTAGTTATGGGATAAATCCCCAGTTCTCTCTCTTTCCTTTTGTCACTTTATTTGATCTTCTGGTTCCGTCTTCTATCCTGTTTGTCTCTTTCCCTCCATCTGCCTCACAGCACTGAATGACCCCCAGTCAGCTTCCTGCCTTTCTTTCCCTCATCTGTCTTCCTGTTATTCCCAGTTTCTGTCCTGTGTGTTCCTTGGGCCCTTGGTTACAATATGTTTTCTTCTTAAGGTTTATAGAATTTGATGTAGGAACTACATAAATTGCTTAAAATATAGCTTTCTGCTTGAAGATTATTTCCTCTTAACATTAAGTACATTTAATAACTGCTGCTGGATTTTAAATGGAAACTCCAGATTTTATTCAACACTTTTAGTTTGGAAAGTAACACAAAGGATAAACCCTCCTAAACTCCCACTCCTGGTTTTCCTTTGCACGGTTTTCCTTTGAGTTATCAGCACTTTTGGTGAGTTCACTTTCAGATTTGCGTACCTCTAAATAAAGTGGAGTACAATGTGTCATCTGGCCACTTTAGAAGTATCCAGTGTTTAAATCACATCCAAATGGCCACATTTAAAAGCAGCACCAAGAGTCTGCCAGTCATAGTGAGGGGCAAGACACAGTAGTTAAAAAGTGGGGAAAGCAATCCACAGTTCCTCCTTCCAACATTGGATCTGTGAGAATTTGGCTGTACGAACATCTAGAGAGCATTTCTGAAGGAGCATGCTAGTATTGGACAGGGTATTTCTCTTAGGGATCATCACCAGATGGCACCTTTCATATTACAGCTAGTAATTTGATCCATTGTAAATATAAAAACCCTAATATTCCAGCTTTAAAGTGTATATTAATAGATTGTTGCATCCCTGCTCTTTCTCTCATCCTTTGTAGGTGGCGATCGTGCGTAGTGGAAATGTGCAGTGTTTGTCCTTTCCTCTGACTGTAGCCACCTTCTTCACTTCAACCTCCTGGGTCTTCTACGGCCTTCAGCTCAACGATTACTATATTGTGGTAAAACATCATGAATACACACTTAATTACACAATACACACAATAATTATATTTATACCACCTGTAAGCTTGGGAAGATTGTGAGCATTAAAATGATAAAATGGCTTTTTCGTCATACTTGTCTATTGTTTTTGTTTTTGTTTTTTTTCAGGTTCCAAACACACCTGGTATCTTCACCAGCCTCATCAGACTTTACCTATTTTGGAAATTTGCGTCAGTCAGTCAAAGCTCACCTTCCTATAAACCTGTGCACATATGAGGGTGACAGTTGAGCGGGATACCGAAAGGATGAAAAACCTGTTGACGTCATGGATGGTTGGCAACAAAGCTTTAGAGTTACGTGTTGGAATGAACTCATCGAATGACCCAACGTATAAAGTGTCCTGTTTAGTTTTTGGAAGAGAAGAATACAGGGGAGGGCAGTTACTCTCTAGAGAGTAAATTTTATGATGTCTTGAATACAGTTCAACTGTTATTGTTCTGCAGCTATTTGTTAGACATGTGACCATGTGTCTCTGTGTCTCTTAAGTGCCTTTTTTTTTTTAGGCAATCTTTGCCATTAAAGTACCACATTTATGCGGTGGATAAAATGTTTTAGAGAATATATATGGCACAGTGGTGCAGCGGTTAGCACCGTTGCCTCACAGTGCGGAGGTCCTGGGTTTGAATCCACTGGCCAGTTGGGCCCCCTCTGTGTGGAGTTTGCATGTTCTTCCTGTGTCTGCGCAGGTTCTCTCCAGGTACTCTGGCTTCCTTCCTCCCACAGTCCAAAAACACACACATTAGTTTAACTGGTTATTCTAAATTGGCCGTAGGTGTGAATGTGAATAGTTGTGTGTTTAGTGGGATTTATACGTCTGCTTTAAATCTTCTCCATTTGTGCGTCATAACCACAAACTCTTCTGAAACCTTATATCGTAACATGCGCCATAACTGACTCGCACCTTCCCCAGAAATGTAACTACGTTGCGTTCATGCAGCCTGCAACAACAGTGATCTGCCCCCATTTATTGAAACAGCTGGAAGAGATTGGATGCAGACCAATGCCAGCCCACTACGCAGAAGTATAAATGCTGACAACAGCGTTTGCCAGTTGCTTAAGCTGCATTGCAGGCTCTGCAAAGATTCAGTGCTGAAGTATAAATTAAGATTTAACCCTGCCATAGACTGGCGACCTCTCCAGGGTGTACCCCACCTCCTACTGATGACAGCTGGGATAAACTCCAGCCCCCCTGCAAGTCTGAATGGATAAGTGGTTAATAACATGGATATATAACAGCACATGCAGTTTACAATTATATATTAAAGAATAATATTGTATAGAAAGAAGTATGTGTCCAGTTTCTGTTGGACAAACAAAGGGATTTATTATTAGATAATGAAAGGTCAATAAATTTTTTTACAATAATCATTAGTGATCATTGTGTGTTGATTGTTGAGTTGTGGACATGGTGGGGGTTTTTTTTCCTGCTTGCTGAGACTATACTTGACCCTTTGATGTAGAGGAATTTGCGCTTTAGTTTGGAGGGTTTGTTTTGGGTTCAGTAATGAGCTTTCATGCATGTGAGGAGATAAGTGTGTATGATTGGAGTGGTAGTGCAAGAGAGACAAAAGCCTGCTTGATGGTGCAGCAGCGCGAATGAGCTTGTTTGTGTGAGTATGTTGATTTTGTGAGGGCAGCGGTGGGAAAGGCTATGCCAGAGATTCTCATACCGTGTGTGTGTGTGTGTGTGTGTGTGTGCGCGCGCGCTACTCTTCCTGAGCTCAAAGAGCTTGCCCCTGACAGAGAACAGACACAGACAACAACAAGACAGTATTGTGTTGGAAACTGAGTGTTATGTAGAGGCAAAGAGAAGACTGGAGGTGGGAGATAAATGAGCTACACTTGAAAGAAAGTACAAGAAAGAAACGTGGGGGAACTATAAGCAGCAGGTGTATAAATGAGATGGAGGTAGTAAAGCCTGGGAAAAGAGTAAAGGAATTTCACGGATAAATTTAGGTTTGACTTGTTCTAATAGGTTGTAATTATGTGGCACGGTTCTTCAAGTATTGTTTTCCAGTATTGCATGAAGAGACACAACTAGGACATCTGCACACAGTGTCTTTACTCCTCTACCAGTTCTCTACATTTCCATTTTTTAAATCTTTTATGAATCAGTTGCAAAGTTTATTCTAATTTGGCCTTTGCAGTTTATTGTCTATTTGATCTCTTTCTAGGAATTTTGTTTTTCTTGTCTTTGTTGCCTTCATGCAATCAATACACAACTCAGGATAACGGCACGCACTCTCCGACGGTCTCTCCTGGGAGGCACTCGTGGTGCTGCTATTGATTGTCCATGCAAAAGGTGACAGAATTAGTTTTGTAGAGAATAAGAAAGCAACTTGAGGGAGAAGTTAGCATCCTCCCTCTCTTCTCACGTCTGTATGTTTGGCCAAATTCTCACTATTGCCGGTGTTATAGAATACACAACCTTCCCCACTCCAAACAATAATACAGAGTTTTAAATGTAAATGTTGGGATACTGCACTGCTGCAAAATGTATTTTAAGTAATAAAAACAAGAATGAACCAGAGATTTAATGTGAGCATCTAAAGCGAAGGCTGAGTCTTAAGTTACTCCAAGTTTCCTGATAGAAGATGTAGTGAAAGTGGCAAGGCGATGTAGAGTTTAAATTACCGTATGTACAAACAAATAGTTCTGTTTTCTCTTCATTAAGCTGGAGAAAATGATCAGACAGCCGAGTCTAAGCCCCGCTGCAAAATCTG
>JAVDPK010002007.1:376484-393473 GCA_034780415.1 Cichlasoma orientale
CAAATAGTTCTGTTTTCTCTTCATTAAGCTGGAGAAAATGATCAGACAGCCGAGTCTAAGCCCCGCTGCAAAATCTGCAGCTTAGAAACATCTCGGGGCTTCAAAGAAAAAGATAACTGAATTTCATTTCCATAGCAATGATAAGAAATGTCCTTATAAGTGTTCAAAATGAGCTGAAAAGGAAGCAGAACAGACACAATAAAGGCCCCAAAACCGAACCTTGTGGCACACCGTTGGCAAGAGAAGTGGAAGTGGACCTGAACCTAAAGCAGCCACAGAAAAGAACTGTTCAGATAGAAATGAAGAGAACTGCTCCGAAGCAGAGCCCGATACACCCACCCAGTATCTCAGCCTGTCAAGCTAATGTGATGGCGAGTGGTGTCAAAGGCAGAGGTCAGGGCCAACATCACCAAAACACAACATTCTCCTGCGTTCCTCACAATGCCATTGGAGACTTGAAGAACTGTTTTAGTAGAATGAGCTCTGCCAAAGCCAGATTGAAATTTATCAAGAATGCTGTATTTGTCTAGAACAGCTGTAAGCTGCTTAGCCACAACCTTTTTGTAACTGCTAAGAAGAGAAGGGTCAATTTGGGGTTTTATGTATTTTATTTTTTTGTTATTATTTCATTCTGCTAACTCTATTTCTTCATCCTGTCTGTGCTGTTCCTGCGCTTTACAGTCTATCCAAGAGGTTTGTGTTTCAGTTTTGGTGAGTGAAATTTTAGCATTAATGCACATGCATGCGAGTCTGTACCTTGCACCCGTATAGTTTACAAATGCAGCTTGCTGACCAAGCTTGATAGCATCTGTGGCAGCAGCTGAAATGCTAATGCTGAGGCCACAAAATGAGTAGCACAAAACTACGACGTGGTGACTATGTCCATCTTTTATATAGTCAACCAAACAACGAATACTTACAGCTTAACAAATCTCAAAGTCACTCAAAATTTGTCTTATGCCAAGAAAAGTATCTGTTCTTTAAAATAAGATGTCAGAGGATAAACAAAGTTCATCCACTGGGAGTCTTGAATGTATAATCATATATACTTTATCTATTTAAAGCAATCCATTCCTAAGCAATTCCTAAAGTCAAGCTGTTAGTGGTTTTTACTTGTCTGGTAAATTATAGTTTTAATGAAAACATATTTAAAAGGAAATCTGTGACAGGATATAGTGCAGACAAGTGAGTCAGAGTCAAGCAATAACCTTGTGAACCTAAATTAGTCATTTAGGTGGAAAAGGAAGAAAGGGTATCTGTAAGAAATATTAGTAAATGATGAGTCCTGGAAAAGATAAGGGTATATTGGATGTTCTTCTTTATTCTGGTGAAAAGATAGACATCAATAAGGTTGAAAAAACAATGGTTGGAGTCAGACTGGCCAGACACACCCCTAATTAGAAACTGGGGCTGTGTTGTGAAGAGACAACATGTTAAGTGCGAGGCAGGAAATCAAAACACAGACCTCACGCTGATGAGTACACGTCTTTGGTCGACAGCCAAATAGTAAAATGAGATCTATCTTGTGTACGAGTGTGTGTGTGTGTGTATGTGTGTGTGTGTGTGGTGGAGTAGCAGTGATGAGGAGGGGGTGAGCAGCTGAACAATGAGTACAACTCACAAACAGGATCCCTCTGTTTCCTGTCACAGAGACTGTCTCCTTAAACAACACACACAAGCTGACTCTTGTACTTTTGCCCATGTCCTTTTAAACATAGGCGTATACTCATTGTATGTACAGTAACTACAGCGTGTTGTGTCTTACGCAGACACTCCCACAGCCTCTCCCTCACAAACACCATATGCGCATTCGAACGTCTATTTTTGTCATTATGGGCAAATTCTGATCGGTGGGTTTTGTTTCCCCCGTAATTACACACAACAAAGTCTCTGCTAACATGCAGTCGGGAGCCAAACAGTGTGCATACTCAGCATATAAACAACCACACACACACACACACACACACACACACAAAGCATACACACCGCACACTGGGAGGCAGTCAGCAGCTTGTGCACTTTCTACCATCAGTAAAAGCACACCTGTCCCAGCTGCTGTTTTGAAGACAATAAGAGGGAAAGAGGAATGTGCTTCTCTCGGTTTTCCTGTCAGCCCCTCACCCTTCCCAGCCGTCTCTGTTGTCCTCCTCCCTTTACTTGTTTATCCAATTATTCTCATGGTCAGCTACTGTTCTTCCTTTTCTTCCACACTGGCATCTTTTTTTTTTTCCTGTCCTTATCTTCATTGTTTATTTTCCTCTGTCTTCTCCCTTATTGTCTTTCTTACTCACATCTTTGCATTCTTTTGCAGTTTGTCTCCTCCTTTGTATTGCGCTCCTCTAAATTGTCTTGGTGGCCCCATGTTTTTATTGCGTACAGTGGAAATCAGTTCCATGAATCTACCAAAGATTTATATAGATTATATAAGCAGAGGGGGAAAAAAAGGATTTCATTAACTAGCAGAACACAACCACAAAATTCACTCAGTTAGCAATTGTACTGAAGCTTTCTGTTGCAGGTTTTTTTTATTGGTGTGCATGTAAATGCATGTTTTATTCTTGTGATTGCAGTTGCTGGTATAGGCATTTATGATGAACCACGTGCAGCAGCAAGTGGTTTTCAGCTCCCAGTTTTACCAGCTTCGCCACCTCGACTTTATCATTAGTGTTTCCTCCTCAGAGCCTGGAGGCTGCACAGCTGAAGAACCTAATGCATGCATCGTATGTTGAACACAGAGACCACCTTCCTTTTTCTTTACCCACCCACCCACCCACCCACTAACATGCAAAAATGTGACTCTTGAGCTCTTTCACTGTTTCTAGCAGCTGCTGAAAGATATTTGCTCCGTACCTTGAAGATTAACAGGCAGAACCTCCGGTGTGTCTTAAGGGTTTGAGTGTAGTTCGGTGTGTTCTGTCTCCCAGATTGTTTTTCTTCCTCCTTCTTCCTCCTCCTCCTCCCCCCTCTTGCTTCTGCCGCCCTTCAAAATTTGAGCCGTGAGTGAAGTGATATGTGACAGCTAGTCATTAAGCTGTCAGAGGAGAGCCCATGGACCAAAACCCTGTCAGCATGGATGAACATACACATTTCACCTTTGATATAAATCATTTGTCAGGCATCCTCTTGTTTTACTGGCAGAACATATCTGAGACTTACCAGCTGTGCTTGACAGCAGTGGACCCGACAACAGAGGCATCGGCAGTCTCAAGCACAACATTTAATTTAAGTCGCATCACTAAAAGTTATACAGTATTTATCTTTCCTGGTTTCAAAACGTATTTAGGTGGGGTTTTCTGTTGTAAAACATTACTCACACTGTACGCTGAATACAGCGTCAGAGCAGGTGAGACTTTCTGAAAAAAACATGTTTAAAAAAAACAAGCCAGGCAGGTGAAGTAGTGCAGTTAATGACTTTCTAAAGAGGTAATGTTTTCTCTCGTCTAAAAATGTCACACTGAGACATAAATCCTGTGAGGCACTGGACCTGTCTGAGCATGCAGTCTCATTTTGGCATCCATCCAGAACGCAGACATATCACAGATTTGTGTGTCTGTGTGTGGTTTTGGTTATGTTTCTGAATGGCAACCGGAAAGTGGGATTAGATTTGATTACTTGCATTCTGTGCAGGGACACACCAATATGTTTTTGGCAAATTTACTATGCCAGTAGTAGGTTTACCATATTTGGTTTCATTTTTCTAATTCAACCAGTTGGAAGTCGTGGTGGTGCTCAGGGGGAGCTGTTTTGCTGGCGGAGTCCACTGTGATGCGCAGAGATGCTGAGGAACAGGAGACGCAGCTATTCGGGGGGATTTGGAGACTGTGCTTGCATTAGCAAACATTTCGGTAGCTTCTTGCACTGTATGCACATTTGAAAGTTTGCTACATCTGATTGCATGTGAAACTTATTCTGCACGGCCATCAGCAGCTTTATCAGTTTGTCCAGTAAACTCTAAACAGGAAACAAAGTATCAGCTAATCAAATATAGGTGTTTGATATAGCAGAAATTACAGCCAAAGGTTTATTTTCAGATCAATCAAACGTGCAAAGAGGCACAAAATGGTTTTTAATCTTTACGTAATCAAGTCTGGTCATTGATGAGACCAGACCAGTCATACACAAATGTGTCGCTGATATATTTTTGAGGGTAAAAAATGTTTCCTTCCATAAATTTGTCAATGTGCGTCTCTTTTTTTGTTGTTGTTGTTTTTAACAGGAAATGTAAAGGTGTGGCGAAGACAGTGGAAAATTGTGTGGCGTCATTTACAACCCGGAAATATCTGCATGTTTTTTGTTTTTGTTTTTGTTTCATTTTTTTAAACAGTGCAGGCTTTGACTTCATTGTAATTTGTTGTTAATTATTCCACAATTAAGCATCTCATGGAGACAGTTGGAATTTTCTGCCGACTATGACTTTATTGTAATTTGTTATTGACTAAAGCATTATGGAGCCACCAGTTCATCTATGTTTCTATGTTGATAATGTTCACTGCATACATAATTCACTCAAACATAACTTTTATCATATTTTTTCAAGTATTTTCCAGTGTTATTGATACAAACTTTAAATACATATTTTTTGTTTACATTAAAAATACTGAAACCTGCGATTAATTACATTAAAACATTTTAAAATATGTGCCCTAGATGAATGAAACTGTATGCTAGGACAAACACAGACAGAGGAATTCCTCTATAAAATATAATGGGGTCCTTTTAGCATGTAAAATAGCCCGATCGTTGGAGGGTTAGATTTCATTGTCACCAGTTCCAGGATTTCCAATTATTAGTAATGCAGTGGATGAGGATGTCATTACCAGCACGATCGCATGATTACGCAATGATTCCACTGAGGTGTCTCAGTCAGAGGAAATCACAACAAAATTCTGTTGAATATGATTGCGTACAGAAACTCCCTTACGTTTTGTGATGCAGGGTTCCCTCAGGTAAACATGTTTAAGCTAAACCAAGCCATAGCTGAGAAAAGGTGAAGCCACGGGGCATGCAGAGCCCTACGCAAGGGAACAACAGATAGAAGAAGAAAGAACAGTACAGTGGAAAGCAGTGTGGTGTTAATGTAGATTTCATCCATGCCCTGTTGGGGCTTTTCTTTCTCTTTCTGTTGTGTCCAAAAAAGAAGAAAAAGAAGTAGAGAGACAACATAGATAAGAGGAAGATTAATATTCTTCCAGGTCTAACAACCTGAAAAGCAGAAAGATTGGTTCAGATGAACCAAACAGAAGCTGAAAGCTCCCATTACCTTACACTATCAGACATGTCATCACAGATTTGTGACCAGACATCTCAGTGTTGACACAGGGTGCACCTGTTGCTGACTCTTTTTTTTTTCTTTTCTTTTTCAAACAAAGAGAGAACAACTGGACAATGCAGAAGCAATGTTGCCCCCTAATGCTGAATTCTTCCTATTGCAAGCCCCTGAAGTAGAAGAGCATCGACTCTGCGTTGATTACAGCAGCACCCTTCTGATGTCAGAAGACGAGGGCAAATTCAGAAAAACTCTGATCTTGCATAATATATTGATTTCATCTACCTTTGTTTGATGACTAGCCTGTTAAAAACAACTCACTGAACTGGCTCTGTCTGGAGTTAACATGCTGTAATGAATGTGTTGAAATCTTTCTGCTGCTGTTGGTATCAGATTTCCTAAGGTGTGTCTTGGCTCTGTACAAATCTGGTTGATTATATTTAAACCCTGTGGCACAAAACATCTACTTTATCCATTTGAGCAGCTCGGGCACACTTGCCCTTACATGCAGTCAGGCATCACGCACAGCGGTTTTTCCATGACATGCAACAAATAGGGCTTGTTTTTATAACCCGCCTTAGACTACTGTTCTGCTGTTTACAGTCAATCAAAATGTCTCAGCTTTCCTTTTACCCACTGGTTTCATTTGTATACATTTTGGGTGTAAGATAAAAACATGTTAGTTGTTTTAAATTTAAGGGAGTTTATTTTGGGGATTCAGACGGAAAGATAGAGGCACAATGTTGAGACGTCCTATCGCGGAAGCCCGCTTGTAAACGACATTATTCAAAAAGAGGAGATTGCTCGGGTACAGAGAAATCTGTGTGTTCACATGTTCTGGTGCTCAAGGGAAGGGAAAAGAGATTATTTACTGATTATGCCATAGTACTGTGCAAAACTCTGGAGCCATCAATCATTAGTTCACATTTTGCTTCCAAGGAGTCAGACTTTTTAAAGTGGCCTCATGCAATACATGTAGTTCTCCAGGTATTTTAGGTTTTTCTTTGGACTTTGGCTGCTTTTACAGCGGAATGTTTTTGCTGTTGTTGTTGCTTGTTAAGCCGTTTATCATTGGACTATGAGCCATTCAAGTTTAAAAAGGCACCTAACTCAAGGGATGAATCAGTGTTGTGTCGACACATAACAGACAACTTGGCAAAGAATCAATTTTAAATCGGATCTTAAGGCACTTTGTTACTAGGAGCCTGTCGCTAAAAACACATTTGCTGCTATTTCTCTAATTGAATCTACAAAAATGTCAACGATGACACAGTTTGACCTGACGGATGCATTTGGACCTTCAGTTGATCACCGAACCCTCATCAGAAATAATCTCAGTGTAAGGGTGGCTGTCAAGAAGCCATTCTATTTCCTATTTTTATAGAAAAACACAAATAAATGAGGGGTGGTTCAAGACTTTTGCACACAAATTACAGCTTGCAGCGGGAACATTTTGGCACAAAGTGACTCCACGTCATAGTTGTCAGACTTTTATTGTTTTTCTCTTGACATGATAGAAACATTCTGCCAGCGAGGCAAAGTCTAAACCAGGAGGACTCTGATTTCTGAGATGCTACAGTCTAAAGTCATTCAAGTGCTGTGCTGGAACACGAGTAGGGGGTACAGACACGTCTAAGACAGGACAGGACGGGATAGACACATACGTAGCACAGAAAGGGTGAGAGTCACAGCCAGAGCTCACACGTACCCACACGTACCCACAAGGAAATCATATCAAAATACAGTCTGAGCCTGTCATTTTCAAAATACTACAATGTAAACTCTTTGCATTGAAATTATATATATAACAGGAAATAAGTAACTTATCTAGTATTGTAGGTTTCAAAAGGAATGGGGGGCGGGGGGGTGGGGGGTGTCACCTTCTCAGTAATCCACTTCCTTTACCAGATCATTAACAAGTATGTGTAAATCACTCAAACACCATAAACACGAGACAGGCAGGCCATCAACATTTTTACCTTTCCAAAATGTGACACACTGAAATGTATTCACATGGTTATGTCAACCAGTATAATGAGAACAGTATTCGTTCAGAAGGTTTCTTTGATTTGTGTTATAATCTGCAAAAAAACAACAAAAAAAACAAACAAACACAGGCAACTGTGAGCATGTTTACGCAGCCAAAAAGCCCCACGGTTCTTTTGAAATGCAAAACGGCGACTATATAAAACCAAAACTGAAGCGGTTCGACTACCGAAGAAAATTCACATTCTCTAATTCTGTTTTATATTCACATTGCTGGAGCTACATAAAAATTTAAGATTAAAAAAAAAAGAATACAGTACATCTGAGTTGTTTTCACAAGGTGACAGTCGGTTATCTGCATATACGCAAGTTATGAATCCTAGTTACATCTGCATGCAACTTATGTTGTCCAATCATTCTGGGAGAAAGTCAGCCAAAAGTAAAGGGACAGCAGATTTTTGTTGTTGTTGTTGTTGTTGTGTTGCACACAGATTGTTGAAGAGACCCTGTGAACAGAATTCTGCATAGTCTAAAAACCACTTTGGCCACAATGTTCTTAGTAGCGTTGCAAAGCAATTTTTGTAATTAAAAATAAAAAGCCAAAAGAGAATTGTGATCATTTCAGGCCAAGTGCAGCTGCAAAAGAACATCGGATATTTATATTCAGATCTCAAACATCACACTGAAGGGGGAAACTATGACCGTATTTAGCGGTGACAGTTCAGTCAGGAAGCAAAGTCTGACCAGGATCATTTCACAAACTTTGATCTCTGAGTGAACCGTTTCCACGAGCTGTTCATTTACTTAGATTCGTTGCCCTTGTTTGGATGGTTACTCTCCGTGGTGGTGGCTCCTCAATGCTCCGGTTGGCCACGAGGTCCTGCAGCTGCAGGGCTCCGCCACCGATGAAACAAAATGCCGGACACACCGGAGCAGAGCAATCCACATGTCCCTCCCATAGGATACGCAAAGAGTGAGCATCGTAGAAGGTGACTCGTCCTTTGTCGCAATCCAGACACACTCCTAGTCGTGGTGGCAGAGGAGCAGTGTGAGGGTGAGGCATGCTACTATGGCTGCTACTGTGGGAGTGCATTGCTCCCTGGCTCTGGCTGTCACCCTGGCTCTGAGTTTGACCATGTCCTTGAGGAAGCAGGATTTTGCCCATGCCCATAGTGAGGAAGCAGAAGGGAGGGGAGTCCTGGCCATCCTCTGCCCCGCTGTCATGGCCGCTGTCTGGATCACAGCTAGAAGACAAAGGTAACAGTAAAGTTTGGCTAAACAAGAGGAAAACCAAGCAAAGCACAATAGTTTCCAAACTAAAAGGCTGCTTTCTTAGTTACAATATGATTATATTGTTTGGCTCTTCTCAGGACTATTTATTTAACGTTTTAGCAGCTTTGAGATCAATTGTTTTAGTTTGTTTTTAGTTTAGTTTTAGTTTGAAACCCCTTTACTGTTCCCAATCAGTTTCTTAAATGCTCTCAGAGCTGGTCCCAGCAAACAGCAGTATTGTTAGTGTTGTGTTTACAAGCTGTTGTGCTTCCCCCAAGTGGTCAAAAGAACTTAATGCCGATTTTGGTGTATGTGTGGAGGAAGAGACAGTGCTGGCATGGCTCCCATCCATCTGTACACAAGGCACAACACTGAATGTGTTTTAAATAAACCACAGATACCAATCCATATGACAGAGGTCCATCCCATTGGCTCCCATCTGTGGTTTCAGCGCGTTATATTGTACGTATATTCCGGCTCATAGGTTACTGCATATTACTGTCGAATGAATGGATTTTTCATGTCCTGCAGCCTGCTGTTGCTTCCAGTGATGGCGTGGAGATGCTTGCTCAGTAATAAGAAAATAAGACACAGCCCAGTTACACCTTCAACACATCCTTTTGTCTTCTCATCCCTGTGATGTGCTTATAGTGCAGATGTGAATAAAGTTACTAGATACTTCAGCATCTAGCTAGCACCACAGAGGAGCATAAACAGAGTAAAGCTAAAGTGTCAGCTACTTTGAAATGCAACTTATGCAAAATATCACCAGACACACAGTTTCTGTGCAGTTTGTTACAAAATGTGTCTGTGAGCTAAAAGTTGAGCTGCTGTATTTCTCAGGGAGAAAGTTGCAAAGTTACAGCTGTGGTCAGAGGTTTAGATACAGTGATCATGGGCATGAATGTCATGGTCATTTTGGGCTTTTAATGATTTCTTTGTTCTTTTTCCAGGTTGGAATGATTGCACCACATATATATTTAATGACTTAAAATAATAAAACAAGAATTGGTTGCACAAGTTTGAATGGGGAAGTCCCAAACTGTCACCCTCAGATGAGAGGAAATTAGGATGTTGGGGAACGTCCCAGGGACAACCAAACCTCAAGCCTGCCATCAACTGGAAACTGCTGGAACAACAGCGTCACTGTCCACAGTGAAGCAAGGTTGCCGTAGATTGAGACGGTGCAGACCAAGAAAGATGCCCGTGTGTTTGGTAATTTGTCAGGAATGAAAGGATGCAACATTGTTTATTGGGACTGACAATTATCAACCCACAGAGGGCTGAATTCAAAGACACCCCAAAAATCAAAGTGAGAAAATGATGCGGCAGGCTAGTCCGTTTAGCTCAAATTTCACTGCAGTAATTTGTATGGCCCCCACATGTTTGTGTGCATGCCTCAAAACTTCAGGGCATGCTCTTAGTGAGACTACGGATAGTGTCCTGGGAGATCTCTTCCCAGATCTGGACTGGGTCATCACTGAGCTCCCGGACGGTCTGAGGTGCAACCTGGTGGTGTCAGATGGACCAAAACAATGTCCCCCAGGTGTTCTCCTGCATTTAGGTCAGGCAAGCGTGGGGGCCAGTCAATGGTATCAGTTCCTTCATCCTCCAGCTCTCCTGGAGTGACTGCCTGTCTCCTGGAATCTCCTCAATGCTCTTGAGACTGCGCTGCCATCTTTCTGGCAATGGCACGTATTGATGTGCCATCCTGGAGGAATTCAAGTACCTGTAGGGTCCAGGTATCGCCTCATGCTACCAGTAGTCACACTGACCCTAACCAAATGCAAAACTAGTGAAAAAACAGCCAAAAAAGATGAGGAGGGGGGAAAACTGTCAGTGGCCTCCACCTGTAAAACCATTCTTTGTTTTGGGGGTTTGTCTCACTGTTGCCCCTCTAATGCACCTGTTGTTAATTCCATTAACACCAAAGAATCCGAAACTGATGAACAACCCCCCCCCGCTACTGAACTGCCCAGATCAATATCCCAGAAGTTTCATTGACTTGATGACTCTGATTAAAGTGCTCCTTTAATTTTTTTGAGGGGTGTGTGTGTGTGTGTGTGTGAAACAGACTTGTGACTGACAACCATTTTCAAGTCAGCAGTTTAAAAGAGAGAGGTTTAGTTACCGCGGGCTGGCCATGTCCTGAGGGAGGTGGAACCACTCTTGTAGCTTAGCTTCCTGCCCAACTCCTATCTGCAAACGAGACAAACAAAAATAAAGGAAGCTTTGGTCACATCCATTGTGAGTCTGCATGTAAGGATAAAAAAAAACAAAAGCTTATTCACTAATTTAGTTTGATTACATCAAACTAAATGATGAACAAGGCTTCCTCTTACCTTTACCAGGTAGGAACTAGGCTCTACAGAGCATGCCCAGTAATGTCTGCCTTGAGTGACAGCCAAGTCTGCCACCAGCAGGTCAGAAGTCAAGTGGCAAGATGTGAGTGTGCGGTCGGCAGCCTGCAGAAGAGATAGGCCTGGCACACTGCGGGCATAGGTTTGGCCTTTACCCAGTGCCAACCGGTCAGTGTGCAAACCCCAGCGAGAGTCCAAGGAAAAACTCAAGACTAATAGGAAGGATAAAGAAGGAGAGAGGTGACAAGGAAGGTAAAGGAAAGGATTCAGAAAGGAGGAAGAGTTAGATCCTGCAGCTCGGACAGAGTGAGACTACAGTAAGTCTAAACAGAAAATGAAAAAGCAGCTTTTTCACACGATTAGATAGTAAAAGTTTTTGAATGGATTATCATTTAGAATCGAAAAGGAACAACGGACAAAATGTACAAAAATGCAAATGATTTTGGAAAGTGCAGAAAAAACAGACCTGTGGCATGTAAGACAGAAGCAGAAATAGCATGACTGGGATGGCACTGGAATGCAGAGCAAATAAAGGAAGGCTTTTGCAGAAACTAAAACAATGGGGATGGAGGAAATCAAGGGATGGAGAGAAAAGAAATACCAAGATTAGTCGATCAGTTGAAAAAAATGGCTTCTGGCAATATGAATACTGGGGGGAAAAAAAGCATCTTTCTTTAATCTTCCAATAAGAGAGGCAAGATGAAGAGTTTTTGTATTGACACAACTGATGATGTATACATATCTTACCAGGTGCCGGTGGAGTGTGGAGGTAAACCTCTTCACTGTACTCTCCAAAGCCAGCCTTGTTGCAGCCTCTCACTCTCAACACATACACGCTGTCCATCTGCAGTCGATCAACCACAGCACTGGTCCCCTTCACTTCATCTAGGCGCTGCCATGCTGTGGCAGAATTAGGGGATCTGATGCCACCCCACATGGCTGCAGCTCCTCCTGCTCGTCGCTGGTATTCAACGGAGAAGTGCCACGCCGGAGCTGAGTCCTGAGGGAGCCGCCAGCATAAAAACAGCTGGTCGTAAGCTAATGTCTTCTGAGTGTCAATGACTGGAGCCAGCGGGGCTGTGAAGGAGAAAAGCCACACAGATATGCAGATATAATGTAAACTATTTTTTTAAAGTATAATAACACTTTAACGCATCATGTATTACAGGAACAAAGAAGCTGACAACCCACCTTGTATGAAGTCCAAACTGTTTATGATCTTTATCTCTTTGGATGCATCCAGGTGAAAGTGTCTGAAGGAGGGATCAGCAGCAAGAGAGAAACACTGGAGATTTTCTATAGCCTTCACCAGCCTAGAGATGAGAGCAAAAAAATTAAGACAAATTAAAAGAAAAGATAACAATTCAAACATAACACTTTCATTCCACTTAAATTCAGGATTCAGCTGAATCTTTCACCTGTTGTGTGTTATTCTTGCAGCCTGCACGAAGCAGGGTGGATCCGTCTCTTTGAGCAGCTCCTGAGTGTAGGTCATCAGACCTGCCTGCTCCAGCAGGCCTTGCTTCTCAAAGACCTGAGCAGACAGGGCCTCCTCCTTTCTGCTACGGGATCCCTCCAGGCCCAAGGTCAAAGACCCCTGGCGCTCAGCTACAGCTGCTCCCAGCTCTTGGATACAGTGAGTCAAGTGCTGTAGAGCCACTGCGCTGTTGGCCTTCAGAAAGACAGAGGATGCAAAACAATGGGAAAAAATGAAGAAAGACTGGAGAGACTGCTGCTACTGATTTAAAAATCATGAATGATTTGGAATGACATTTACACATTTCAGAGACAATGGCTTATCTATAACTAATACACATGTGCCATAGCACCAGGGCCATAGGCCTCTAGAGGCCCCAGTAGTAATACCTGTCCCTCGAGCTGCAGTTGTAGTTACAGCAAAGTGTTTAGTTAAAGTCAAGTTGGACTCATATAGTACTGAAGCATCACAGTTGCTCTAAATTCAGTGAAAGAATTTATTGTTTTACAGGAAGCATTCAGGAGAAAGCTCTGAGTCAAACGTACACAGCATTGATATCTAAATGGCATATTTTCTGCTAACTATGTGAGATGATTGCGTCCACTGAACCCCCAAAATACTGCATTTGATGCTCAAGCTAATACACCTCTACGTAGATCGAATGCCTGCTTTAACAAAGCAGAGATAAAGCACACCTCCATGTGTTTGATGGCAACTTCCAGTTGAGTGATCTGGCTCTGTATTGTCTCCTGGTTTGCCAAAATGAAGTTGACTTCCTTGGTAATCTTGTCCTGTAAAACCAAATGGAAAGCTTCCACTGCCATGCTGCAAACATCAGGGCTGTATCACAGTTAAAACATGCTACCACTGCCCTCAAACTAACCTTCAGTGCCTGGTAGGCCTGTGCTATAGGCAAAACTTTGTGTCCGTGGTGGACCCGACGCAGCTTACAAAGTGGACACAGCAACCTCTGGCAGGTACGGCAGTACCACTGCAGTCGCTCCTGCTCATGCTCTGTGCAGGTTAAAACCTAGAGCACAAAAAAGGGTTAAGGCACAAGAAGGGAAGCTACTGCGTACCACGTGCAAAACACAAAAACAGACCAACCTTTGGCCTGAAGTTGTTGGTAGGTAGAATGTGTTCATGCTGAGCTCGAGGGGTCCCCCAGGGGTGGTAGAGTTTGAAACACTCATTGCAAAAGTTGGACTTGCAGTCAGCGCAGCCCTTGGTGGCCTCCAGAGACTGAGGAGGCTTACAGAAACTGCACATGATGGCTACGCTGCCCAGACTTACTGTGTGCCTGTACCTAAAGGACAGACATGTGTACACGGAGATAAGAGCAAGGCTGGGATAATTCTGCAGCGGCAAAGAAAGAAAGCAAAGAATTAATCAACTTAAGAACGAGAATAATGGGCTCATCTAACTGTGGCCTGCTTATTTCAGTAGTTAGGGAAGGCAACTCTTCAACTGCCTGACCTGGATACATCACCAGCTGCTGCCTTGTTAGTGCATCCTACGCAGTAAAACATGCACCGTCACACTTTCCTGACCAACAGCAATGATGCTAGGGGAGAGAGAGCAGCGGCACTCATCAAACTGCTGCGTGTGGAAGTGCCTCTCCCTATAACTCTCTCTCAGAAGCAGCTCCTCTCACTTTGATCTCCTTTGTTTGAACTGATTAGAGGGGGGGATAATAACATTAAAGCCTGAGAAGTGTTTCGGTCCAAACTTGCTCGCATAACTTGGTGGAAAAAACGCCGACAGTTTAACCGCTGTGGTCCCGCGGCACGCCGCAGTTTCAGAGCTGTCCCTGCAATCTGCTCTTCGTCTCAGCCTTGGATCAAGAGTAAAGGAAAGATTCATTACTGCAACTCATTCCAGCAAATGATTTCCTGTCTCATTTATAAAGCACTATTGGCTTAACTCTTCATTCGCTGCCTTTTCACATTGCCTGCACGATTGGTTAGAGGGTTTTTCCGAGGCCATTATAGCTCTTACGGTGAGACATTCCCACTGAATAAAATAAAGCCGGGTGACCTGAGGTTATGATGCGACAGTATTTACATGATATTCACTTTGTTTCTGTCTATGCATACCTCTCCACAATGCGCTCCAGAGTGAGGTTGCGAAGGCAGTCTGTCAGGCCTTTTTCTCCGAGCTCCACATCCTGCTGACAGGAAGGACAGGGAAACAGCATGGGGGGATGGGTCTCCTTCCGCCGTCGCCCCGGGTATGTCCCGCACACTGGGAGAGTGATGCAGGTGTGGGGATAAAGGGGAAAGAGACACAGACACAGGGGAATAAAAATGCAAGGTTTGTATGGGGCTGTGGAGATAGTTTGTCAGGACGTTAACAAAGGTGGACTGGAGAGAAAAGATTAAAAAGTGAAGCTCTAATTTGTCTCCACATTTGCACAGATCATCATGAAAAATAAAGGTTCACTGTGGAGGAAAAACTATTTGCTTACATATACACCTTGGCAGCACACCTGCTCGGCAGATGCCTACTCCCTTTCTGGTCTCCGTGATTTAGAGACTCTCTGACTCTTCTTGCTCTACATGCACTTAAATAAGTCATGAGATGAATGCATAAATCTCTAAATGCGCAGCAGGACGCTGATGTGTCTGCTAAATCACCTATGACACTCTCATGCTAAGAGGACAGTGACATCATCTTTGACACCATCATCTTCTTTGGTCATTTGGATGCCAAACACACACACACACACACACACACACGGACACACAGATTATTTCCTTTACCTGTTCTAAGGACCCGCTCCAGCCGATCAGGCGTCCTGGGTGTGGGTCTGCGTGTCTGTCGTGGGGAGCGCGTGCTGGGCGTGGAGGATGGTGAGTAAGGCTCTGGAGGGAGGTCTGGAGGAGGATAGCCTCTTTGTACCAACACCTCAGCTGCACAAAGCAGACACACACTGTGCTGGCAGGGCAAGAGGATGGGCTGCTTCACCATCTCATCACACACTGGGCAATGCAGCTCCTGTTCCATGCTCTTCATGTTGGACTGGAGAAGAGAGGAGGACGAAAGAGGTTCAAGAATAAAAAAAACAGCTGAATCACTAGAATAAATAAGGAATCACCTGCTCTATACATCCCATACCTCCTGAAACAATGTATAGGCAATGTGTAGGAGTCAAGAGTGAAAAGGGGAGATGAAAACTGGTTACGTAGGCTGGTGCTGGATATACAGAAAGCAGAAAGGGCCAAAGTGGATAAATAGATAGCTTTTCCTTAGTTGTGGTTGCTGTTATCCAGCCTCTCTTAAGAGGAATGCTCATCTAGCTTTACCTTTACCCCTTTACAAAATCTGGGCACAAGTTAGTCAGCTCTGTGAATTAGGAAGCAGTGAAATTCCCACATTTATAAAATGAAAACAGGATATTCTGCTCATTCTGCCCACTGGCCTCAGTTTTACTGCCTGTGGAGGCCCTTTTTTATTGCTGCAGCTACTTAAACGCAGCATCCCGTTTCTATGACAACGTGCATCTTCTCATCATGTGCATCATGAGCATTTTAACCTACTACTAGCCAAAATATTGATTTAATTTTAATCCTCAAACACTTGATCTACTACAACTTTATTATTATTATTGTGTGGTTACAGTGGCCCTGTTTTTCCTTTTCAGCCACGCTGCTAGAGCATTACCATTTCTCGAGATGCCAAAAACACCTTCCAAAGGAAGAAATGCCACACATTCCGTCATCATCAGTGCACATATAGGTAATATAGAAACTGTCTATAGTTAAATATACAAGCTGAAAACAAAAGACATCTACGATATCGTTTAAAAAGAGCACACATGGTTAAAAATGGCTAATAAAATAAGCGTCACGCTTACACTAATGCGAAACAGCGCGTCCATGATAGAGGTAAAGGTTTGTAAGTCCGCTTCTGCCATGCTCCCTCGATGCAAACGTGTCTACGATACAGAAACGGATCCCTTTCTGTCTGGAGAAACCCTGAGCAGGGTTACCGTGCCGACGTAGAGCAAGCCCGGGCCTGGACTGATGTAGCCCTGTTGGAGGCGTGCTGTTGCACACACGCCGATTCTGTGCCGTCTGTCTCAAAGCAACGAGTCCACTCCACGTAGCAATCAGATGGGAGGAGGTGAGGTGGAGTGGAGGTGGAGTAGGGGAGTGGGGGGGATTTGGACTGGTTTAGGCTACAGCTGCCACAGTCGCATTGCTCAAAGACCGATTAACACACTTAAAATAGAACTTGGCACTATTATATTCCAGCTAGATTTATTTCATCTTAATGTATGCCAAACCTGCCAATAAAAATGTCCAATCTCCCAATGATATTTGTACAACGAAGGTTGACAAACAGTGTTTTTTTAACGCATGGCTTTCTCGGTTTGTCTTGACAATTTGCAGCCCAGTTTTTCGAAATAAATCTCCAGCTCCGTAAACGCGTAGCTCCTCCATAGTATTTGCTTGTTGCAGTGTTTCGTTTTGCCGTGAGGTGGCAGTGTTTTGTTTTTTTCGAAACACACACACACACACACACACACACACACACACACACACACACACACACACACACACGCACGCACGCCCGCCCGCACGCACGCCCGCACTCACGCGCTCACTCTTAAATTATTCGTGTGC
>JAVDPK010002007.1:406065-425938 GCA_034780415.1 Cichlasoma orientale
CCGGCCCCCCCCCCCCCCCCCCCCCCCGTCCTCTGTTCCTGTGTCGCTTTTAAAACTTTGACTGGGAGGAGATGAACCAGAGAAAAGACTGAAAATGTGATGCATGCGTAGCGAATACAAAAGACAGGATTGTTTATTTTTGCAGACTATTTACAGCTCAGACTATAACAGCCTTGGTGTTCAAGTGTCCAACACTTGAGGAAAATGTATGTCATGATTCACATTCAAAATCACAGTCACGGGGATTGCATTTTTCTGCACGCACAACAGCGTGAGTGTGACAATAGAAAGGAAAGTTACAAGACCAATGACTTATCCTGGCTTTAAACCTTATTAACACCAGAGCGGAAAAACTACATCATTATAAATAATGAACAAAATGTGATTTTTAAAATATATTTAATTTAAATGTGGTAGACTTCTGTGGATAATCAAAAAACATCCCCCTCAACCCCAAATGGAGGGCACGTTTCAAACATCACATCAACGCAGTGTGTAGTTTAACAATATAAATAATAAACAATAGACAGAAAATGTCCCCTTGGCAGTATGATAGATATTTTCTTTAGCACCTCAGTAACATCTGAGGCAAGTGCAATTTTTAAAGGAAATGCAGAAGTTCATCCTCAGTACCTCATATCCATCTTTTTTTTTTTTTTTTGCAGCTATAGACATCCTACTAAAAGAAAACCTTGAAAGAAAATAAATTAAATTGAAGCCCATACACCACAGAGAAAACGATAACAAAATATGTGAGCTGCAGATTTAAGAAAGAGTTTAAGAGAGATACTCATTACACAAAGCTGGGCTTAATGTAACCCTGAACTTTTAAACTCTTACATAAATTCTGCTTTATATCCCAAACCTCTGTGTTAGGTTTCTCTTGACTGGGCACATTCTAGTTGTTTCTCATGACAACAATAATTATATTTTACAAATTTAGCAAAGTCAGGCTGCAGGACAACTTTCTTTAAGGTGCCTTTTTCACGAAAAGCATTTATTTCTAGGCATTTATTAATTAGTCCACAAACTATCGTTAAAATAATGAAACGAAGCACTGTGACAATGCTGTGAGTATGATCAGGTTTACAGTATACAGGACAAAGGACAAAAATGACTCCGGACTGCAAAACATGAAATACTTGCTGTTTATTTCCGACCGTCTTCGACAGCAATTGTTCTTCCAGCACATCCGTATCTGTATCATCTCTCAACTCCTCCTTACTCTCTCAAATCCCTATTTTGGCTCTCAGAGGAAGTCTTTTGAGAGTGCTATTCCAAAGTTGGGTGCAGCCATAAGAATAGCAATGGTACAGATGATGTTGAAAACACTGAATCCAACCAGGCACAGCCGATCGATGACAGCTGCAGCAAACTGCCACTGCTCTGCCAAACTCAGCTGACGGTCCTGCTCACGAACACGTTCAACTAAGAACTGCACCTCTGCCAGAAGAGCCTGCAGCTGGTTGTCCACTGCCACAGATCGAATCATCCCACTGTGGGCATGCATCACAGTTGATCTCCCAGGCCCAGCCTCTAAACCGCAGGCTCCGGAAGCTGTGGTTGATTGGTCAGGGTCCAGGCACGCTGGAAGTTCCTGTGGGGGGTTCACAAACTTAGAAGATTGGTGGTTGTGGTGAATTGGTAAATTTCCAACTGGTCCCCCTACTGCTGAAGCTCCCTCTCCTTCTCCTAGTCCACTGTTACCCCTGCCGTGACTGGTGGTTCTGCTTCTCTGGACCGGTTCCAGCTCTGCTGTAGTCTGGAAGGTCTGGAATCCCATGTAAGGCAAATGACCATTAGGCTGGGGCTGTGGGTTAGGGCTGGGCTCTCTGTTTATGGGATTAGGGAGGATAACAGCCTGAGAGTTTGGCCTGTGAGGCAGTGAGTGTGGCAAGGGGAGGTTGAGCTGTGCCAGGCTGGCTTGCAGGGAGTTCAGGCTTTGTGGGAGGATGGAGGGCACTGGAGTGGGGATGGTGGTGGTGGTAGTGGTTGTGGTTGGAGAGGACAGGGTCTTGCTTTGAGAGTCTGCCTGACTGTTGGAAAGAGTAGGCTCCACTCCCTCCCCTGGACGCTTCATCCGCAGAAACCAGGGAACCCACTGCAGCAAAACTAAATTCACCTGAAAGTCAAGGACACAAATACAAATCAGAGAATGAAAGGACAGGAAGTCACATTTTGACACATAAACACACTTCAGATATGTAATGTATAAATATTATATCTCACTCCCTGCTGTAACTTACCCAGCGTGGCATGTGACCACTATCAGGGTTATGGTGATGGAACTGGAGGACAATGACTGTGGCTACCACTGACATCCCAACTATCACCATGGTGCTGGCAAAATACTGACCTGAAACACACACGAGGCTGTGCTAGCAATCTGTTTGCTATGACCAGTGGTAGCAGCCCCAAAACCACCAACACTGGAATACAGATGCACGTGCAATCGAAGGAAAAAAAACTGACCTATCAGTGGTACAGAGTCTGAAGTGGCAGGCATAATCTCTGCAACCATCAGCATGAAGACAGTCAGAGAAAGCAGAACTGTGATGCCTGGAGGCACACACAAGACACCGGGGAGTCGTGGGTTGCAAAGAAAAAAACAAAAAAGACAGTGAACCCTTAAGAGAAGAAAGTACACGAGTACACTTAGTAGAACAGTATATTTGGTATGCTGCACTTGACTTCTCGCCATAATCATCTGTCTTACTGACACTCCCAGGAAAACTTATTCGATTTTAGCGTTTTTCATCTTCCCTCCTGCCTTTTCTGCCTTTGTCTCTCCTTCCTTCCACGTCATCCCTCCTGACACTGTGCAAAGGGTCTGACTGAAAGTTTTCCAATAATGTTAACAGAGAAAGATTGTTGGAGAAAGACTGGTGTGAAATAAGCTACTGTTTTCTCAGGAAGGGTGAGAAATAATATGCAGCTAGAGAATATATTTTATCTTTGAAGCAGATGCACCATCTGATGTTTTTCATTATCTCTCGTGCATATTGTCACACCACGCCTTGTCCCTGCACCCGTGCTCTGGGATTATTCCTCACCCAGGCTGATTTTCTCCCCAGAGTTGGCAGGCAGCAGGAAGACCAGCAGGGTCATGGAGGAGAGGAGCACACAGGGGATGAGGAGGTTGAGAGCGTAGAACAGGGTTCTTCTTCGTAATGTCACCACAAAAGTAACGTCGGGGTACGGCTCTGCACAGCAGTCGTAGAAAACCTCATTGCGATCTCCTGGGACCTCTGACAAAATGAGGAAACAGAGAGATACGGGAAATGTGGGAGCGGTGAGAAAGCAGGGAAGCAAAAAATAAGGAATATCATGAAATCAATACAGCTAATGAAATAAATTTGCTGCATCCACTGAATATTTTTGACTGTGTGTGCGGGAAAAGCTGCATGTGTACACAGTACTGTGCAAAAGTCTTGAGTTACTCCACATGTAATTTTTAAATGGTCTTGAGCAAATGTTTTCTAGTCTTTCTGAAGGTCTTTCAAATTTTTTTTGTTTTGTTGTTTTTTTGGGGGGGGGGGGGGTCCTTGTACATTTTCAGAGGAATGCATTTTTGTGTGTTTGTTAAGTCACACAATACTGATCAATTAATCGTTCAAGCATAAAAAGGCACCTAACACTAGGGATTAACCAGTGTTGTGTCTATACATAACAGACAACTTAACAAAGTACCATCAGATTTTGATCAACCGTGCAATACCATCTGGAAAGTGTGACTGATAACAACTTAATTTTTCAGCTTAACAATGATTCCAAACACACTGCCAATGCAGTACAAGCATACCTCAATAGAAAAACACACAGTGAAACACTATCAGTCATGGATTGGCCTCCCCAGAGCTGGACCTCAACATTATTGAAGCAGTGTGGGATCATCTTGAGAGAAAATAGAACAAAATGCAGCCAACATCCAAAGAAGAGCTTTGAATGTCCTTCAAGAATCGCCATGATGCAGTATATGTATAAAAACAGAAAAGCATCATAGCAAAAAGCATTAGTGCTCTTCAGATTCTATGGTTACAATCCCATGGCAATGAATCAGACATGTAAATATATAGTGCTAAAAAAAAGGAATACTGTGAAAACACATTTAATCTAAATCTGGAGAAATGTCATCCTGGATATCTACAGTACACTGATATGGGCTGGGTAATGTGTTAGCAACAAAAGGATTCCACATAGTTTGATGAAAATGAAAATGATCAACCGACAGAGGGCTGAATTCAAAGACATCCCGAAAATCTAAATAAAAAAAGGCTATTTTGTCCATTTTGTTGAAAATTCATTGGAGCAACTCAAAATGGTGCATGTATGACCCCAGAGCCTTTCACGCCGGTCACATGTGCTCAGGGTGAACCTGCTCTCATCTGTGAAAAGCACAGTGCGCCAGTGGTGGACCTGCCAATTCTGGGATTCTATGGCAAATGCCAATCGGGCTCTACGATGCCGGGCAATGAGCACAGGGCCGTTAGAGGGCTTTAGGTCACCCTCATGAAGTTTATTTCTGATTGTTTGGTCAGAGACATTCACACCAGTGGCCTGCTGGAGGTCATTTTGTAGCTCTGGCAGCACTCATTTTGTTCCTCCTTACACAAAGGAGCAGATACCGGTCCTGCTGATGGGTTAAAGACCTTCTATCCCAGCCATCACAGATAGGTGGGCCCCATATGGGATAAGTAAGGGCACGCATTACACATATATTACACACTCATTATTCAGGGCCTGTTAATATCTATCTGGGCAAACCCCTGTAGGGCCACCATGGAAACTGCGGACAAACCCTTATGGGGCCCATAATGCGTGCCCTTACTTATCTCATATGGGGCCCACCTATGTGTGCTGGCTGGGATTTGACCCTGTCCAGCAACCCCCTCTGCTACTTAACTGTCCAGATCAATATCCTAGAAGTTTAATTAACTTGATCATATACTCTGATTATAAACTGTTCCTTTGATTTTTAGAGCAATGTATATGATATACATTAGTAATCTAAGTCTTTACAGATGCAGTACTGCATGGTGTTAATGTAAGCACAGTTACTAAGCAACACGGTCTGTCATCCAGGCTTTTGACAGCTGATCATACCCATTAGGTCCCACTCTCCATTGGGCATGTATCCTGATACATCTGCCTCCTTCATCTGGATGTCCAGCAGCCAGCCATCAAATGTCCATGAGCCAAACTTCAGCTCACAGCGCTGGATGTCAAATGGAAACCATCTCACATCCACATTACATGTGCTGATGAATATTCCTTGAAATGCATAAATAACAGGGAAAAGCAAGTAAATACTGGATAATAAAATGAATCCATGTGGAAATAAGGGAAGATGAAAATATTTGATTGCAGTAAACATTTTTTGGATTAAAATGCTGCAGCATGAGTAATAGTGCATTTATGCATAATGATTAATGCCTGTTTGGCTTAAAGGAAAAATCTCTGATAAAACGTACCTGGAGGCAAATACTCACAGAAGCCACTGGAGTTGACCTTCACATTGGTCTTAAAGGTCGCATCAAACTTATCATGAGCGCTGAAGAACAATAAAACAGTGGCAGGTCAGCAGATAAGCAGCGGCACTGGTCGCACACACGTGTATCTGTATGTCACACACCTGTTGTACAGCAATATGTCAGGCGTCCAGACCTGGTCGGGGGTAAAACGAAGGTTCTTAACTCCAGGATACTCTGATTGGTTCCACTGCAGGTAGTAGTCATACCACTGCTGGGAGACACAATCACAGCTGCATGAACGGAAAATGCTAAAAACGCTGTAAACAAATATATAAAGCCATAAGGAAGACACACACTGGCATTATGATTTCCATATTATAATTTTACTGAGGTTTGTTTTTTCCTATAAACAAGCAACTTATCCTTTACTGTATGCCTCTCGTCTTTTACAGTTACACTTCTGAAAATTTCATCCCTGTGGAAAGGATTTGTGTGTGTGTGCATGTGTGTGGAAGGGGTTATTCCTTATCTAAGCAGAAGATGGTAAAGTCCTCTGAGGCAAAATTGCGATTTGGGTTATAAAAATAAAGCTGACGTGAGATAAACAGCTTAGTCGTTTGGCCCAGATTCGTCCAATTCTCAAGTTACTCATAATAAGGTCACGCTTGGGGCTGAAGGAAGAGCCTGTTCCCCTGCTGAGGTGCATATGTACTGAAACCCAGCCCATCTGGGATGATACTGTGCATCTGCAGTGGGCTTGGGCCGACACAGATCAATACTACATCAGTGTTGTCCATTATACTCACCATCTGCAGCCAGGCATTTGTGGTGAGCAGCTGGTTCTTTTCATCCTTGCATGAAAGCAAATGAGAGAATAAATGATTTTGTGATTTAAAGGATAAGTTCACATGTTTCAAAAATGTCTGAAAACAATACACTGACTTTATATTTAAATAATGGCCAGTTGTTGTAATTGTGCCCTCTTTCTTATGCAGTTCTAATGTGATAGAAAACAAAATCCACACTCCCCTTTAAGGGTTAAAATGTGCTTTTTAGATATTTAATACAGGACAGAAAATCATGTGGATATCTACTAAAATAGAGAATTTTAAATCATGCAAGTAATTCGTAAGTTTCCTCTTTCTGTGACCGTCCCTGCACTACCGTTAATCAAGAACATGCTGTAAGGAGAAACAGAATAAAAATGTGTGAAATAAAATTTGCATAAATGAAAGGCTAGGGATTTGTGCCCCAATAGCAAAAGAAATGGAACTTTTGATGATAAAAATAAAAAAAAAAAAATCACATTAAAATACAGTCTTGAAGAAAATCTGAACCTGAATCTGACTGTATTTCTAATTTGACTGGAATGTACGGATGTATAATTGGGATTACAGCGCATTCGTGCCACACGTACCACATCCATGACCTGCATTAGAGTAAAAGAGAACTGAACAGTGAGAGCGTGGGAGTCGTTGGCCACCGGTCTCTCCATGGGGTTGTAGTCCCGCAGCAGCTCTTTGAGCAGAAAGCGTTGATAAGGACCCTGCACTGATACTGAACGTGGGAGGGAGGGGGGGGTTTAAATGAGGGGAGAAGGGCAGAGAGAAAATTGGGGAGGAATCAATTCAGACAGAAGAGCAGAGAACAGAGGTAAAAGTGACAGACAGAAACGAAAGCTGTGTCAAAGAAGACGGGGAGCAAGCACTTTAGAAAAACGGTGCGATTACAATGCTAGAGTTTGGCAAAGAGTGCCGTAGAAATTATATAGGTGGATAGAAGTGAAGAAGAAGAGGCACACTAACAGCGGGGCAGATGACAAGCACCAATGCAGGTGAAATGGAGCACAAAGCTATATGAGAGAGGATGTAAGAAGATAACATAGGAGACAAAGAGAAAAGGGTGGGAGAGCAGAGAGAAAAACCCTTCTCTTCCTAATCACTTACGTTGCTGATTGATCACCAGCATACTGTCAGAGTCTTTCTGCTGTTGTAAAAATGTCAGTTTTACTCCATGCGGAAAATACTGAGGCCATTAAACACTGAGACACCCAGGACAGACACACACAGCACTCACAGCGATGAGAGAAGGCAACTTTGTTCACCCTATAACTCTGCCGAGGGCTTCGATTCCTTCTCCACAGGCCAGTGCCTTTGATTTGGATCATTGGTGAATGCAGGAGGTCCATTGAGTAAGTTATAAACAATTACTTTATGCTTAAAATGGTCTCATACTGCCTTGTCTGCTGGCCAACTTTTCAAAGCACATACATTAAAAGTGCGACAGTAAATGGTGTAGATTAATGCACTCACTGCACGGTGACTAATATTCACTAACTAGACCATAATTAATATCAATGTGACTCCACAAATGTATGCCATCAGTCAGATTAATAGTCCATTAGAGTCCATTGTGCATTCATACACATTATCTATCTGTCAGCATCTACAAAATGTAAACCTCAGCTATTGGATCTGCAGTGGAGATGATCACACGCCGTGGTGTTGCTGGCTCATCATAAAAATAAACCTATTTTTCTGTATGGCTGTACACAAGTGGGCACGCTCTCTGTCTAAGTCAGCTGCTTTGTCCCCAGTTATTACGATCGGCACCGATATCCTTACATGCAGCAGCACATACAGAACAGGAAACACACACTTGTTCGAGCACAGTCTCGCTCAAAGCGCAGTGAAAGTCACTCACCCTGGAGCAGAGTCGCAAGTATCACCAGCCACAGAGCCACAGCTTGCCTCATTCTGCATTCCTCAGTATCGGCAGAGAAAGAGTGGCAGAAGGAGAAATAGAGAAAGAAGATGAGAGAAGATGAAATAAGTAAAGTGAGGAAAAAATGGGGATGTGAAGAGAAAGAGAGGCTGTTGAAAAGAAGTGGAGAGAGCTTAATATCAGCAGCGGCAGACCAGGGAAAGGAGGAGAAGGGGGGAGGAAGAGAGAGACTGAGAGACAGAGTGGGTGAGAAATGCAGTGAAATGACTAGTCCTCTAAAGAGGGAGAAAGCTGTTTGTTAGAGTCAGTCAGGTTCAGAGAGATGGGTATACCCTGGCCTGTGCCCAAACTCATCATCCACACCTCCTTGCTCAATATTTCCTGCAGACTTTGCGATATGCAGTTATCTGTGACTACATGTCAGTCATCCTCAATCACTTTATGATGGACTCATTCACAGTTTTTCTGGATTGGTGGACACCAAGAGCAGCTTTATGCGTTGAGGGGCTATAATATGTACGGCCATCTGAGTAATGGGGGCTTTAGTAGCTATAATCCAGTTGTCTTTAACAGCTACTAAATCAGTTGAAATCACATGAAGCATTTGTTAAATAGAATTTTGCACTTTGTAATTTACACCAGGAAACACAATTTAAAAGCTATCTTGCTTTTGAACCAGTCAGATATGACACTAGCGTATTCACAGAGTAGTGGTGACACCCAATGGCTGTGTCAGTAAAATGCATGTTTCTTTTCCTGACTTCTTAGTTTTTGGGATATTTGCTTTCCACTCCGTGCATTTTAATTGAAATTTCTCAAAAATGCACGCTGCACACGTTTGTGTTGGAGCATATTCTAACACACAAAATGCCTTTTCAATTCCAGTGAACTGCATTCTTCAACCTTGAAAAAAAAATTAAAAAGTAAACTAGTTTATTTTTTTACACATTTTGTTAAAAATTGAGATCATTTGAGCGAGAACTGCCCATTATGAGTATTTTAACTGAAAATATAAAAAAACAATGAATTCTCAATAGTAATTGTTTATAACTGAGTATCAAATTCCATTGCAATCCATGAAAAATTCTCTGAGATATGAACTGAAAATGTTGCCAATGATGAGAGATTAGGAATTTTTTTCTCTTTTTTTTTTACCTTGACCTTTGAAAATGAAATCTTGGGTCCCTAAGGAATATTTCCACAAAGTTTCATCGATTTTGGTTCAAAACATTTTGAATTATATTGCTAACTAAAAAATATTGGAAAATTTACACTGACGTGTGTGGTGGAATTTTACCTTTCTTAATAAAAAAAAACATTACAATGAAACATTAAAGATTTGGACAGCTTTAATATCAATCAAATTGAATAATCATACAAAAATCAACACACAAAGTCACAGTAGAAGTCCAAGACAAGTCCAAAATACTAATTCTGTTTGGCCAAACAGGGACAGAGTTCTTACAGCCACACAGTTGCAGAGATCTGACAAAGTGAACTCTGCAGACAGACAGTTCTGATAGCAAGATAACTGGAGCATCTGCATGAGCTTAAGTACACACATTACACACACACTGTTTACACAGATTACACAGCAGCCACAGTACCGCACACATGGCTGGTTAACTTGTGCTTTAAGCTGATTTCTGCAAAACATGATGGAACAGAATACAAGCACAAGATGATTAGCACAAGATATGTTAAGTACGTGAAAGTACATTTAGGTATTCTCCATTACAAAGTGCACAAAAGAAAATCATGTAGACTATTAGTAGGCCTGGATTGCGTTTTCGTAATAAGCGCACAACTAACAAATCAGCACTCTGAATCACTAGACACACAGTCACTCGTGTTCCTTTGGGCGATTCATTGATCGAATGCTCTCCATTGCAGTGTAACAGGGGAAGAACCAGCATGTATGCAGCATCCATCTATGCACTCTCCTGTATTCTGTTCTCTAATCTAATCTTTACAAAGAGCCTTTCCTGTCACCAAGTGATTTCTCATCATCTACAGCTCACGTTACCTGTGGTGTGCCGCGAGATTCAATTTTCAGTCAGATTTTATTTTCTGTTTATTTGCTTCCACTTGATAATATTTTACAAACTCACAAACTGAGCCTGTGGCACACAGATATGTACCTTCTGATGACACCCAGTGCCCCAAAAGGCCTAGTTGGCTGTATAGTTGGCTCAGTGATGTTAAATGTTGGAAACTTTTCTGCAAAATCAGAATTCCTATTATTCAATCCCACAAACTCATCTGCATAAAAATCGCTGAGAGTTTTCTTGACCCTTAGTCTGTTGCCAAAAATCCACAGGTATTCACTTCAATTAAGCCTCTAGCTTTGACCCTAACAGTAAAAGGACTGGACTTTTGTAACTCCCTCCTCTCTGGCATTAACAGAAAGTTTCTGAATTCAGCAGCTCAGCTTCTTACTGATTTTAGCAGACAGCATCACATCACCCCTATCATGGCTTCTCTCCACTGGCTATAAGAACATTTTACAAGATTTTACTCATCGCATTTAAAGCTTGTCTGAGTCTGGCCCCACACTGTAGATCTAAGGATCTAAGCCTGCTCACAGCTTTAGATCCTCAGATCGTGGCTCTTTTAGCTTTACCAAAGTCAAGACTTAAATCTAAAGAAGACTCTGCTTTTGCCATCCAGGATCCCTCAGCTTTGCAACAACTTTCCTGAGGAGATCTGAGCCCTGTACAAAGAACTGAATTAAACATACCCAGTGTATTTTTCTGTTACCCTAACATCGACTTCTGTGCTAACCACACTTCAATGCACAGCTCGGGCTCTGGAACCAGTTTCCTGGAGAGAGGTTGGACTCTATTCCACTCTGGAGTTGCCTTGTATGCATGATTGAGAGGAATGGCCTGCCTGATGTGAACCCAAAGGGTTCTGTTATTGGACTTCTGTGCTAACCACAGTTTTTCCATAATGACCACCATGTTCAAGCATAAGGGTGTTCATAAGTGTACATGGCACCAGGACACCCTAGGTCACAAGTCAATGATCGATTTTTATAATGGTATCATCAGATCTGCAGCCGTATGTCTTGGACACTGGGGTAGAGAGAGGTGCTGAGGTGCCAACTGATCACCACCTGGTGGTGAGTTGGTGAGCTGGCAAGATCATTGGTGCCTGTTGTGGCAGTAATACCAGGACCAGACAGTGGAGACCAGAGGTGAAGGGAGCAGTCAGGCTGAAGGAGGAGTCTTATCGGGCTTGGTTAGCCCGTGCGACTCCAGAGGCAGCTGACAGGTACTGGCAGGCCAAGCGGAGTATGGCTCTTTCAGTCAGCATTAAAGTGATTCTGGCAAACTGGCAGATGACTCAGAAGAAGGAAGCTGTGCTCTACTTCCACTGTATACAGTTGTAGTGGGACACTGCTGAACTCAACTAAAGAAATAGTCAGGCAGTGGAAGGAACACTTTGACATTTTCTCAATCCCACTGTCACTATAATATTTGTGGGATGAGGGGGACAACTCACTTATCACTGGGGGTGAGGTCACTGATGTAGTTAAACAACTGCTCGGTGGCAGGACCCTTGGGCTGGATGAGATTTGCCCTGAGTTCCTTAAGGGTCTGGATGTTTGTAGGGCTGTCCTGGCTGAAATATCTCTTCAACTCCACCATGGCTGCCCTTTGTCACAGATTCTGTCCATAGTTTTTATGCACCTCTAGTGTATCCACTATGCCTCTTCTGCACATGTTCAAACCATCTCAGCCTCGCCTCGCTAACTTTGTCTCCAAACCTCTCAACCTGAGCTGTCTCTCTGATATATTCCTTTCTAATTATTCCTTTCTAATAAAAAAAACAAAAAACAAAAATAAACAACACAGTAATAATGAGCAACCTAACAGAGAAATTTTAAGTTTAAGGAAACACAGAAGGAGACGGCACACTGGTGCTGTGGTTAGCACCGTCGCCTCACAGCAAGAAGGTCCTGGTTCCCACTCCAGTGCCTCCCTTTATTATGTTTTCTATTTTCTTTTCCATAATTATTCATATATATTCATATATCTCCTATTAATATCACGTTTTGGACTGAATCAAGTTTCACAAATCCATATAATGCACAACAGCATAACAGCACAACATAACCACATAACACACACACACACACACACACACACACACACACACACAGACACACACATTTTTAATGAAATATGAAATGTGCACAAATGTTTATCTTCTTCTTTTTTCAGTTGTTTTCTTTCTTGATTCTGTCAGTGCACACTTTGTCATTTAGTATGTTTAGTATTATGTTCAGCAATAAAATATTTAAAAAAGAAAGAACAAATAAACGAAAGAAAGATATGCCTTTTCAGTCTTTTTCAGTTTAGTGTAGCTCTGTAATGCTTTTTCTAATGTCCTGTGACAGTTTTTTGGTATTCAAGACCTGGTGCACACCACTGAGAAAAAACTTTGTCAGTAACCAGACTTTTGTATGTCTTTATTTATAGAGAGGGGCTCCTCTACCTTAACACCTGACTCCAAGTAACTTCTGGAGAAGTAACTACCTTACCTTTCATAGAATGATGAGTCAGTGTGTCATCGATACAACTGCTTGTGAGTTATACTTTTAGTCCGATTGCGTTTGGCTATAAATATGACTTGAATAAAAATCAGAGCATCTTTAATGAGTAATCGACGATGGTAGTTCACAAGGTTTGGCAATTTTTTTTTCTCTAACTGAATGTATGCCCTTGTGTAAAAATATCCGTCAAGCAAACCGAGGATACTCTTGAACAATATTGGAACCTTGCCGAAATTTCTGCGTCATTGGCTTGCGACGTCTAGTGGTTAGTCGCAAACGAATGCGTCACTTTCCCCCGCATCAGTTCTTTGATTGTTTGTTTCGCCGCAGTGAAACATCACACACCAGCAGCCGCGAACTGCCGGGAAACACCGCCAAGTGAGGTAACTGCTTACGGCTGCGGCTTGTCTTGAAATCATTTTGTAGGCTCCGTGTGAAGCCTCTTTCGGTGTTTCGCTGTAGGAGACAGTGGGCTGGCTGCGCTGCAGGCGACCCTTAGAAATGGTGCAGTGCCAGTGCGGAGCTAACAGGCTAACTAAGGTTAGCCGGAGGAGGAACGGGGCTCAGTTAGCTGCTGCGAGCTGCACGTTTTGTCCTTTCATGCTGTCGCTTTACCGACTTACAGATTAATAATAGTCTGAGCTGTCTTGTCTCTAAAAAGAAAAAAACCTAAACAAGTTCATCTAACCTGTAGCTGTTAAAGTTAAGCCTCATGTTCCTGTATACATTAGCCTCGAATAGTTTTATTTCAGAGTCTGTCAGGTACCCGCTGACCTCCAGGTTTAAAGTAACCGAAATTACTATTAAACCTTTATTAAACTGGTAAGACAGCGTATCTGTTTGTTTTGACTTACATAAAGCTGGTGGTGTGTTTATTTGAAGTCTTAAAGCCTCAGGTTTAACTTTATAAAAATCCCTTCTGACGCTGTGCAGCTATTTTTCATATGAACTGTTTGCCTTAAAAATATATATTTATATTAACAGCACAGTGCTGGTATACATTATATAAATACATTATAAAAATGTTTCAGGCAATTTGAAATGAAGTGGAGCCCAGAGTTTTGATTTGGCAAGTCATCTAAACTCCAAGTTAGGTACCATATGTCAAAAAATGTCCCGTCTCTCTACTCCTGTTCATAGATACCGACACCATATCAAAACTGTCACGCTTTGGTGTCATATTTGTACATCCCAAAATATATTACATGACTTTCAGACACTGCTTTCGCTTTCCTTACTCTCTTTTTAATGCGAGAAACTGATGCGAGCCCGTGTTGTCTCCTTTGTGATGTGCACAGCGAGCACTGAGGAGAGGATGCCCTGGTTCAGTGTAGGGACATTTTCAAACAGTGATTGGACGCGTAACTTTTAAACAGTTCCGGTGCGCCGCTCACGGTCACGTGACCCACAACAGAAACCTATGTTTTCCTCAGAAATGAAATCGAAACTCAGCTTTTGTCTGGAGTCAAGTTTCATTTCATTTACATTAGGAGCCCCTTGGATTTTCCCCTCATCTTAGTGGTGTAACAGTTCAGAAACGCATGTTACAGCAGGCTTTAAAACCGAGCGACTTCTCCGATGTTTTAATTTGAGGAGGCTGTGGGCAAACCGGAAAACCCTGCACGCTGGATAACAGCTTTAGCATTAGATGTTTTTTTAAATGTTCTACTCTACCACGGGTTCCGTCTTTATTAATGCATTCATCAGTAACGTATATTTTATTGTTATTTAGTCATCGTTTAGTCGCCTAACCTTTATGTGGAATCTGGGAAAGCGAGGACGTACTTTACTACTTTCACTTTTTTTCAGCACTTCCGCTTATATTTTGAACTACTGTAGGTGAGAACCATAATATGAGTGCGTTATAATGCCTCTGATAATGCTGTGAGATCCCACGGAACTTTGGTTACTTGTAAATATAGCACTGTTGCCTGCATATATAGAGGCGTGTACACCATATTTGGAGACTTAATTTCTGCCATATTCAGCACACAGAGGGCACAAAGGTCTCAGTGAGAATGGAAGGGGGTGACTTCCAATGTCAGGCTGTGCGTTGGGGGTGTTTATCTGTTTGTTTGTTTTTGTGTGAAATAGAGTGTGCAGATCAGTTGTCAGATGTACAGTCTTGTCTGCGTCTTTGTCTAGGCTAACAGCAGAGGAGAGTATTCTGAAAAGCACAGTTGTTATTTTGGCTGTCAAATGTTGCCTTGCATCAGGGTCAAGATGAGTCAGCTCCAGTCCTGTTTGGCCCCTCTGCTGCCGGCCCTGTCGACCCTTATTACCGTGATGAAACAAAACTGTGGTGTTCTCTATTAATGTGGTGTTTGGGCCCACTCAGCTCTCAGCGACATACCGTTGATGCTGACCGTGCCAGAGGTGATGAAACCTGATTCAGTATTGGGTGTCTCCTTGTTGTTAGTGTCCCTGATATAGACATTATTGAGTGTTGTCAGATATGACACTTGAGGAGGAATCGATGTTTGTTTCTACCATAGAAGACATTAAAGTTCTGGGACTGTGCAGGTCAAAACATATGTTTAAGATTGCTGATTTTTTTTTTTTTCCCCACGTGTGCCTGTATTGGAAGAAGGGAATTACTCTATCTGTTTCTGTGAAAAATAGTATTATAGCCAGAACTGCTGGCTAGCAGCTGTGGGTTTAGGGTCAGTCACTGCCTTTTTAGCCTGTTCCTTTTGTGCCCTTGTAACTGCCCTCCTTGTCTGCATTAGTCTCACTTTCCTTCTCTGCTTTGGATCCAGATCCAGCGATAATTTCTAAGTCCAGAAATAATACAGAATAGTTGCAGCAAGGTCTGAATTATTAATCAGCTTCCTTTTTTAACTGGGATTAGGTTTCACTGTGACTGGGAGAGATAGTATGTCACCCTGCGGTATCCTTGTAGACTGAATGGGTTATAGTAATCTGACGATATACACAGCACTCACAGCTTGTCCTCTCTGAGTTTTCTCCAGCCTTCCACATTGGCCACATTTCTGATGATGCACTTTGTTGTATGTCACTGCATTTTAAGCGAGCAGTAGAGAGTTGCTTAAACCTTGTCCCTGAAGCTGTTATAGATTCACTGACTTGTCCAAGGACACTTGAGCAGGTTGGAGGGTTGCCAGCACAATCTGAACTTGGCTGGAATGACAGTTTCTCTTAACCTCCTGACTGTCCTTAATTGTTTGTTTTTTTTCACCATTCAATTATCTTGCTGTTATTTGTCTCAATTTATTGGTATTCTCCTAACTTTGCCCTTTGTTTTGTTTTGTTTTTTCTTTCAGGGTCTCTCAGCGTGCAACTGGCCTGCCCTGACTCTGCATTGAGGACATACACTAATACTAAAGCTGCACAGCGAACAGCATTGGCCCCCTTAACACTCAACCCCTGCGCTATGAGCAGAGGTAGAGGAGGGCCTTCCAAAGAACACTACTACAGGCATCCACCACCCCACTTGCAGGCCAAGGAGAACTTCTATAGATCTGACCCAGGCCTAGTCTATCACAGAGCTGGGCCACAGCAGACCCCACATCCAAGTTACTACAGTGATCCTGCCTATCCTGAAGTGCCCATACAGCCCTCATTTCCTCTCAACACTTACACCGCCCCCACACCAAGCCACATTAAAGAGGTCCCGAAATCTGTGGCCCATTATAGCTCACATAACCAGAATCACGGTGCAAGTCCAAGCCCTAAATCCTTTCATGATAAACAGAAAGAATTCCTGACAGGACAGATATCTGAGGCTCCGCAGTTTAGAGCAGCTGTGAGAAGAGGAGGAGGAGGAGGGGGGGGAGTGGTACCCAACAGGGTACATAGTTCTGTATACCAGCCTCAGTCAGAATACAGTAGATATCCAAACCCCAGCAGCAACCCTAGGTGTAGAGGTAGCTATAGCCAAGACCAGAGACCGTATCGACTTGGTGCAGGAACTTCAAGAGGTAATCTAGCACCTAGACACTTGAATCAAAGCCAGTTCCAAGCTAAAAAATATAACCAACACTCCAATAGACAATGGCTCACTCAAACAGACTCACTGTGTGACAGTTTTCACGGTTTGTTGCTCAAAGACAGACCCAAAAGAGGAGGGGAAAGGTTTGACAGACATTCTTCATCCACAAGCTTAGGAAATTTGAGCTTTGCTAAAGGTAACGTCACTCTCACACCTCAAATACAGGACCAGGTACATAAAGCTTTGGCTGCCTTAAAGCCAAGTGAAAGTATTTCTGCTAAAGTGTTAGCCAAAAAATTGCGTCTTCCCAAGAAAATAGTCAACAAGGCTCTTTATTCTTTGGAACACTCACAGAAAGCCTCCAAGCAAGGACTAACCCCTCCTGAGTGGACGCTATACAGAGAACCTGTCAGGGGCGAGGAAGACCAAAACTTTCAAGTACAAAGTCCACCTTCTCATCTGTTAACCGGTTCTGAACCCCCTCAAAAACCTGAAGAAAAGGTAGAAACAGAAAAGGTGGGCCAGGCCAAAGAAGAGGAATCTGACACAGAATCAAGTTCTTCATATTGCTCCTCTTTAGAATTGTCTGACTCTGAAGATTCCCAGTCATCAGCAAAAGGTCAACACCACGAGAAGCAACATCCCAGCACTACCAGCTCCCCTGATCAGGAACTTAAAGGTGCTGTGATGGCAGAACAGAAGGAGGCAGTTCTGAAATATCTTTTTCATTCAGGGGAGGCAACAGCTCTTAACATAGCAAAAAATGTTGGACTCAAGACTGCCAAGCAGGTAAATCCCATGCTGTACGCCCTAGAGAAGCAAGGTGAAGTCATTAAGAATGGTGAAGTCAACCCTCCCACATGGGAGCTCTCCACCCACCGCCGAGAGAGAATGGAGAGAAGCCTCAAAGCTGCACAGAGCAGCCCAGCTTTGGTGGCTCAGATTAAAGTAGATGCCAGCAGCGAAGAGGAGGGAGCGAGGGCCATCTTTTCCCCGTCTCCACTACCACCATTACCGGGCCTCGAGGTACTTACAGGGGGTTGGATGCCAGACCAAATTCTTAGTGAAGTGGTAGGTATAGTGACAGTTTTTGCTTTATACATTTTAATTTGTTTAATTATAAATATAGTGTGGCTGTGGGGTATGGGTTTTCACTCAGCTGCAGGAGAAGGGGTACAGAGTAGTTCAGAGAGTAGTGCGGGTGGAGTGACCGGCACACCTGCCCGTGAGTTTGGTAATCAGCGTCTCCCTTTTAAGCAGTTGTCTCCTGTGACGACTGCATCGCAGTCCGCAAGGCAACGCAAGGAGAGAGGAATCAAAGCAATAGGCGTTAAACCAAATCTGACATCTTTGCCTCAGAACCTCATTTTAAAATTATATCATTAAATATGATGTTTCACACAACTCCTATTTTTGTTATAGCCCAACTCCTGCTGTGTTTTATGATCTCAGATGTAATAGTGCTCCTGACATGTTTTATATTTGGGGCCACTATTAAATTCACAACATGGAGCAGTGTGGGAAGACTTTATTTTTTTTAATCACACGCAAAGAAACAGCAAAAGGCCGAAAGTCTGATCCGCTAAAATAACTGGAATAAATCATGTAGAGAGAAAAAAAGGATGAGTTGTGTAAAGAGTCCTCCTTTCGTCACGCTTTGTATATTCCAGCTACGCTTCTTTTATGCACTGAAAGTAAAAACACTTGATCAAAGGCTATACCTGTGCATCCCCAATTATAGCTCCTCTGGTAAGCCTCTTCTTTCCTTTGTCCTTCAATTACATTTTGGGAATTGAGATACCCTTCAGCATAGCGTACTGAGATTGATTTCCAGGTCGCAGTCGGGAGGACAGAGGAGACAAGAAGGAACGAATTAGTGAAATCAGGAAAGCCTTAGGACTTCACAGCTGGGCTGTGGACTGAGCCGAGAAGACTTTTTCCTCGAATTGTTGTTGGAATTAGTGCAATTTGCCCTGCCGGGCAAGCTCCACCTGAGCACACAGAGTTTTGATTTATGCAGGGTGTGTCGGTGCAAAGTGGGTCTTTCTCTGCCTTTCAATCTGCGTTACAGATTCTTTAAAATGTGGTTGCTAAATGAAATTCAAAGTATAACTATAGATGACTAAAATTGGAAACTCTTTCACCTAAATGGGTCAACTTGAATGGATAACAAATTCTAGGTATTAAAAATATTTCCCTGATATAACACAGCATGGTATCTGAAGAGATTAAAATAATAGCTTAACATTTTGAGACATAAGCTTATTTGCTTGTTTCCCCTTTTCCAGCCTTTGTGCTAAGCCAAACCAACCATCTGTGGATTTATCCAACAAATGTAAAAGCAGCATCAGTCTTTCTTTCTAATTCTCTACAAAATGCTGAACTGTTGCTCTAAGAGACACTTTGCTGAAAATGTAAACTTTTTATTAAATGCATTTAGATAAGGCTTGAAGATCTTTACTGTCTATGTTAACTCTTTTACCTCAATTTTTCCCTTTTCATCTCCGGTCCATCCTTTTAGCCCCCCTCCTCTACCTCATGTAAAACCGAAAACACCAGTGAAGGGCAGTGGTCCACTGATGACATCCCGGAATTCCTCAATGCTATTCGCAGAGAGACAGATGCTGAAAAAAAGGCAGCCGAGAAGACCAATGCCATGGGGACTGTGGCCGTCTCAGTGGCTGCCCCGCCTCCCCAGAATCTGTGGGCCAAATTACAGGAGGTGAGGCTGAAGAACCCCGTCAGTGGACTCATGGAGTATGCCCAGTATCTGGGCCAGAACTGTGAGTTCCTGCTGCTTGACCAGTCAGGACCCTCCCACGATCCTAGGTTAGTGACATGATCCACTCTGTAATGTGAAGTTTGGATAGTCAACATGCTGTAATCTAGACTGTACGCCAGGCTTTTTGAATGCTATTATGTCAGTTACTGGTTAGTCACCGCTAATCACTGACTCAGTTTTTAGTGCTACAATAATAACTTCACCAGGTTTAACTCATAAAAAATATCGCATTCAGTAATGACAGAGCTGCTGATGCAAAATATCTCCTTCTGTGTGCAACTTGTCAGAACTGAAGACAGTGTCCCGACATGTAGGCCTGTCACGATAACAAATTTTGCTAATCGATTAATTGTCTCAGAAATTATTGCGATTAACGATAATAT
>JAVDPK010002007.1:426038-443693 GCA_034780415.1 Cichlasoma orientale
GATAAATAAAAATTGTCTACCTCATTTTAAGTTATCGTACGATTAATTGATTTATTGTTTATCGCGACAGGCCTACCGACATGATTTACCCAACATTTTCAGGAGTATGTGTGTAGAAATCATTCTAGGTAGATAAGACTAAGACTTTTTACACGTACATGTTTGTTCTCTTGGTAAGACACCTGTTGACAGATCTGTGTACTCAGTCTGTAAGAAATAAATCTGCCACAGTGAACTCAGACTAAAAATTAAAATTACTTTGCTTGTTATTCAACATAGGAGTCTCGGAAAGTTGTTCTTGAATTAATCATGTTTTGATAGTTGTATCTCATCTTTATTTTCTTTTCTACTTCTGTTAGATTTCGTATGCAGGTGATGCTCAACGGGAGGCTGTTTCCTGTTGCAGAAGCTTCCAGTAAGAAAGTTGCAAAAAAGGATGCCGCTGCAGCCACATTGCGAATTCTTGTCAAAGAGATGCAGGGGGGGACGTGCAGCGACGAGGAAAATACCGGCATTGCGGACCAGGTGACGGAGCTGCTTCCAGACACCAGTGTAAGTTGTTTTCTAATGTGTGAAAAAGACGGCCCCTTGTGCGTTTAAAGAAATTAAATCACATTTAGTCACAGCATGCTTTAACTAATTGCCTGTGACTGGTCAGACTTTTGTCAATGGGGAGTGTTGAATTTATTCACCAGGTCGTGAACTGTAAACAGAAGTCCAATTACCTATGCTGGCTAAAACTGTGTTTGCGGCAGTTATCTAATGTTGCAGTCCAATTTAAAAACTCACCAAGAAATGCTTTAAATTATACGTGGCATTTTTGTTTTCTCTCTCCACAAAGGGGGGTGGTGAAACCACAGGGGGGATTCTTGGGTCCGGTGGTTTGGAGGGACCTCACCAACCCCTCTCCCGTTCTCTTCCTGGTGGGAAGAATCCGGTGTCTGTCCTTATGGAGTACAGCCAGCGCAGTGGGAAGCCCATCGAATTCATCAACACAGGCCAGGCGGGTCCGCCGCATGATCCAAGGTACTGACTCATTCACCTCTCTCTGAATGTGTCCCTTTGGATGTTCTTCTCCACACTGCATGCACTTAGATTCAGTTTCTCTCCGTAGTCAAACTTTCTGCCTTAGAGCAGCAGCTGTTCAGTATCTCTTCAGTACTGTAGTCATCTGACAAAGGCACAAAAACTTCTTTGTTCGGTTGCTGGCCAGGTCAGCAACGATACAAATTTGTTTTCCTGTATCTGTCTTGATCAGTAGTACTCCATAAGCTCCAGTTTCACTGTGACCCTGGCACATCTGCTCATGTTTTGTAAATGTGAAGTTATGAATCTTCAGTCATAACTCAACAAGTGTCTGAAGTGTGCGTGATCTCAGTTACAATCCAGCATAACCCTGTCCCTTTCTCTCTTACACTCTTTTCTCCTTCTCTGTTCTGGACTCAGGTTCATGTACAGGGTGAAGATAGGAGAGAGCTTGTTTGCAGAGGCCTCAGCTCCAAATAAGAAAGCAGCTCGCCAGCTGGCAGCAGAGGAGGCTGTCAAAGAATTAATGGCTGATGGGAAACTGCAGCTCAACAAGGTGTGGAATGAGAATCCAATAATAGATGGGGGGTTACGTATTCCTAAAATTAAAGGGATATTATTTTTTTAAAACGATTTCACTGGCATAAATATGATTTTGTCACATCTGTTTAACAGTGCTCCTTTTCTGTACCTTTCACATCTTTCTTTTTTACACCACCCCACACCTATTTGTCTTCACCAGCCTCAGTTGCCCCTGGGCCCTTCCAGTGACAGTGACGTGGGGTTTTCTGGGGCAACATGCCCCAGCTTGCCTCCACTTACTGCAGATGAGTTGCGAGCAGCACATGAGGCAGGAGTCGGGGACCTCATCAACCACCTGAACAATAATGCAGTGTCAGGTCTTCTGGAGTATGCCAGAGCCCGGGGCTTTGCTGCTGAGATCCGCCTTGTGGGCCAGTCTGGGCCACCCCATGACCCTAAGTATGTGAGAGCTTCATGATCGCACCAAATCCGTAGATCAGAAGCAAATTTCTTACTGTCCGGGCTACTGTTTGCATGTAAAAGCAATACTTTGTGTAGTATTTTAGTAATTTAAAGATTCCCTTTTGCCTTTGCTTTCCTGGATGTTTGGTGTTTTACAGTGGCAACTCACGACATAAGGGAATTGTTAAAATGGATATTTTTGTTTATCTCTTCTATAAAACAGGTGTGGTTTCCATTCAATCAATCACTTAAAAGTGTGGGTGGAAACCATGTGACGTTCTCCTCATTTGTGTTTCTTTGTGCCCCATCTCCTCAGGTTCACCTACCAGGCCAAGCTGGGCGGGCGTTGGTTCCCTCCCGTCTGTGCATCCAACAAGAAGCAGGGGAAGCAGGAAGCAGCAGATGCTGCACTGCGGGTTCTGATTGGAGAAGCTGAGAGAGCAGCCCGCACTGGAGAGCTTACCCCAGCTGAGGTACTGACTACGCAGTGATTTCAGGCATTTCATCTTAAAAGTTAAATATGTACCAGCTTTAAAAGAGCTTTCTCTGGCTCAGCGTGGGATTACAGCAGAACATAATGGAATGAAAGAGCAGAGCATAGCAACAGGTTCTGCTTAGCTTGATTACTTGTGCTGAAAGATTAAGCTTGAAGTAATCTACAGTAAATGCCTGAAAGATAATCAACTAACCACTTCACTTTCTGTGCCGAGAAAATATAATCAAAAAAGTCTTTATGTAGATTTGAAATCATGTATAGCCTCATTGAAAACCTAATCAGTCTAAGGTAAACTACACACAGTCTGTAACGTAGCACATCAGTCAGTTACTGCTTCACAATAAGTAACACAACTGTGAATGTGAAAGAGTGTAAGGAAGTGATGCATCTGTATAGACGGCATACTGAAACATGCAGTTTCCGTTATGCATTTCTAACCAGTGGTGTCATTTTCTGTTTTAGTTTCACATATTTGTCCAGTGCATATTTAGAGAAGCCTGAGTAATGTCAGTACATTCGATAATTTTTCCCTTCTTTCTATTTTGCCTGTTTTTATACACCCGTCTCCTAGCTACCAGTGAGCGGCAGCACACTGCACGACCAGATAGCAATGTTGAGTCACCAGCGCTTCAACGCCCTGACCACACGGATCCAGCACTGCCTTCTGGGACGCAAGATTCTGGCCACAATCATCATGAGGAGGGGGGAGGGCCTGGGGACTGTTGTCAGCCTTGGAACTGGTACATCCATTACCTTTAGCATATAACCTATGATGTGAACAAAGCAGTAAAAATGGGGGCATATAAGAAATTGTGTAGCACTGAATAAAAAGGAAAAAAAAGCATTGCCCCTGCATTTTTCCGTGATGTTTAGTTTTATAGATTTCTGCGCTTAGAGGCACGTACTGTCACAAAGCTGAAACAGAACTAGGTCACTGCTGAACTGAGAGGCGCTGCATTGTCGTGTTTTTGACATTGAATTTGTTTTTTTGTTTTGCTTTTTTTTTGTTTCCTGTCAGGAAATCGCTGTGTTAAAGGGGAGGAGCTGAGCCTTAAAGGGGAGACGGTTAATGATTGCCATGCAGAAATCATCTCAAGAAGGGGATTTATTCGGTAGAAATTGATATCTTGCTCGTTTATCAGCGTTTCTCCTACACTTCTAAAAATACCCCCTTGCCCTGAGACAGCGTCTGTGGGATATTTTAAGTCTATCTCATCTTCTCCTTTGCTCTCAGGTTTCTGTACAGTGAGCTGCTCAAGTACTATGAGGGCACAGACGACAGTATATTTGAACCGTCGGAGAATAGCAAACTACGGATAAAATCTGACATCACCTTTCACCTCTACATTAGGTGGGAGTAGATGTTTTCTTTCTTTTTCTTCACTCCCCCAAGCCTTCACTTTCACGCATCAGTGTTTCCTGTTTAGCTCTGTGAGGTCTCCTCTCCTAAACTGCAGGTTATTTTGTTGTGCATCGCAGCAATACCTTATCTCTCTCCTTTTTCTCTCATCCTTAGTACGGCACCATGTGGGGATGGTGCTTTGTTTGATAAGTCATGCAGTGAGGCAGGGGATGAAGCTGAAGGCCACCAGCCTCTGTTTGAGAATGCTAAGCAAGGCAAGCTTCGCACTAAAGTGGAAAATGGTGAGGAATGATACAAAAAGAAAACTGTCTTTTATGTACACGATCTGCCTTGAAATGTAGATGAAAGCAAATGATTTCACACCCTGGTTTGTAAGCAAGCGATGTTGTTGCTTTTGCCAGGTGAGGGCACCATTCCTGTGGAGTCAAGTGCAATTGTACCCACGTGGGATGGCATCCAGCACGGTGAAAGGCTGCGGACAATGAGCTGCAGTGATAAGATCCTGCGCTGGAATGTGGTAGGCCTGCAGGGGGCTCTGCTTAGCCATTTCCTGGATCCCATCTACCTGAAGTCCATCACGCTTGGTAAAATATACTGTTGGATAAAGATTTCTTTGTGCAGATAAGAACTGTAGTCAGTGAAAAAGGATGAACCATTGCATTGCTTGTGGACTTGGACACCAGTCTTACCACATGTCTTTACTGCTGTCGTCTGACAGGCTATTTGTACAGCCACGGTCACCTGACACGCGCCGTTTGCTGCCGGCTGGCCAGAGACGGTGAAGCTTTTGCCCAAAGTCTCCCTTCTCCTTTCAAGCTGAACCACCCTGAGGTAACCGCACAAGTTTTTTGGCAAGGTCACTCTTGAAACATTAATCATGAATATTGAGTTTATTCTCACTAAATTCATCAAGCTGCCAACAATCCTATTTGTGCCGGCACAGCTTTTTTTTTGCTTTTTTTTTTTTTTTTGCTTTTTTTATTGCTTATCTTATTTTCAATTTGGCTCATCCATCAATTGAAAAAAAAAAAGCCAGTAGGTCGCTGTTGTACCACCAAGAGAAAAGGAAGAAATACTGTAGCTGGCAGAGTTTTGGCTTATTTTTTGTTTTTGTTTTTTTAACGTGTTCTTGGTTTGTCATTTACACATGAATTAGTCTGACACTAATCGACACAGTATGATGGCTACGTCACATCAGTGATACATGCATTACTCAGCTAATTAAAGAATTGCTGATTTATATTGTAGCCCAACAGAACAAAATGTGCTCTCTCTCCCCATCCTCTCTCCCACACCACCTGGTTGGACTGTAGGTTGGCAGGGTGAGTGTGTATGACTCCACACGCCACACAGGCAAGACCAAGGAGTCCAGTGTGAACTGGAGCTTTCCAGACCAGCACAGTGTCGAAGTGCTGGATGGGACCAAAGGAAAAGTAGACGGGTATGTAGCAGACTGATAGCAGACCGACTCCATTTTATTGATGCTTTATTGCTTTCGCTTGAAGATGGCAGCTGACTGTGAGAGAGCAGGTTTGTTGCACATGGCCACAATAATGATGGTCATGCTGCAGGCTCCAACCACTGCTCCAACCAATGTGACTGTAGCATAACCAAGAACAAGAAATCAAAAGTTTCTGTTTGAAATAAATTCAGTCCATAGCTCCCAAAATGCTTTATTAGAGATTTTGTTGCTGTCTGGAGTTGGCATTCAGTGTGAGCAATGGATAACTTTGAAAAGTCTTGATGCATGCATAACAGCCCAGGTAAGGAAATCACAGAAGGTGAATTCATTTCATCTGGATGGGATACTTGCAGTGGGAGACTGCAGAAGTCACCTGGATGAGCAATGAAATGTTTCTCCCACTCAAAACATATTCAGATGAACCGAATCAGCTTTCTGCGATTTGAAGAAACGCTGAAACCCACCCTGGTGGAAACACTGAACCAGGTTGTGTTAATTTAGTTGGAGTTGTATATACTCTAAAGTCAGACTGTTTTTAGTTAAACCAGCTGTTAAATTTAAACTGACCTTACATCCACAAATGTCCATCTGCCAGTTTCCTGCCTGCAGGGATATTTTTTAAAATGTAACTCTGAATACACATGCAGGTTTTCAGGCTCACTTTCAGTTGGTAGAGTTTTTTTTTTCTCTCTAATATATTGTAAACTAGTTCTAACACCCCACCATACCACATTAGTAATAAAAACACTTTACAAAACACCATACACTGAAAGCTGTTTGCAGATTTTTTGCTTCATTTAATTTTAATTAAGTGAGTCAAAACAGAGCAGCAGGGAGTGAAGTAAGCTAAATAGGAAACACTGCATGATCTGAGGAAACACTTTGTCATGCCAGCATTCCAGACAAACTGTAATGTTTTTCCTGTCACGCTCGTTTTATATTTTTTATTAACGCTCTGCTAATGTCTTCTTTTCGTCCAGGACCAAACTGGCCATGTCCCGTGTGTCCAAGTCCAACCTGTTCTGTCTTTTCCGCTCTCTGTGCCAGCGTAGCGGTCGCTCTGAGCTTCTCTCCCTGCCCTCCTACGCTCAGGCTAAGATGTCCGCCGTGTCCTTCCAGCAAGCCAAGCAACAGTTTTTCCAAGCGCTCAGCGCCCACGGCTACGGAGCCTGGATAGGAAAACCGCTGGAAGAAAAGAGCTTCGAGGCTTGGGAGGGAAACGGGAACAATGGGGCACCTGTGGGAAACAGCGACAACGGAGGAGCGATGGAGGTGTAGAACTGTGTTGAGTGCTTTATAAAAGAATGCAAATGTGTGCAGAGTGGAAAGCGCAAAGTGCAGGCAGATTAAAGAAAAAAATGATAATCAAACAATGTAAAGGCAGTGGCCACAGCTGTGTTTTCTGTTGAAACATTAAAGGCTGAAGAGAGGGTGAAAGTAAGGGACACAATAAGTGAGAGGAGTCGGTCGAGGGCAGACCCTAAAGGCTGAGTGAGGCTTCAGATGACATGACAGCGCTCCGCAGGGTGTACAGAATATTGTAAACACTACATGCAAAAGAATTAGTTTGAAGTCAGTAAACCAACATGGCAGCCACCGCTACAGCGCTCAGACGGTTTCAGTTTCAGCTCTTCTTGGTTTGGCTTTAGCGGTTCTTACTTTCTCATTGTTTTACATGATGTGTAAACTTAAATGTGCAGGTTCTTTGCCCATTGCAAATGTCTGGACCCAAATGACTTGCTCACTTTGCCAAGGAGAGGAGCTGCTTATTGGAATTCAGCCTGGTGTGACCAGTGCCATGTAGCAGTGTTTGTAATGTCATGAAGCACTTTTATGTTTCTGCTCCTTGTGTTTTACTGCGTGGACATTTTTAGGACAGCGATGACAAACAGCGGGATACTCTGCCAGAACTTTCTTTTTTGGAGGGGGTGCACTGCATTGATTTTTATTTTGATGTCAAGAGGAAAATAAAATCAGTATCAACTTTTACTGAGGGATTCAATTCCTGTATATATTTTAAAGCCTTCAGTCAGACTGTTTTTAGTTAAACCAGCTGTTAAATTTAAACCAACCTTACATCCACAAATGTCCATCTGCCAGCTGTTGTTGCAGCTCTTGGATCGTGTAGATTTCCTGATGTCATGACCTCCAGACAGTACAATATTTTTGTCCTTGTTGCTTGCACATTTCTTTTGAGTATTTCTCCCCCCCCCCCCCACCTCTTCTGTCAAAATGGTCATCAGTAGCTGGGTGTGCTTTAAAAGTCCCAGGAAGCCTCTAGTGTCCTGCCTGCAGGGAAAGCCACCATATATTTTTTAACAATATAAATCTAAATACACAAAAAGGTTTTCAGGCTCTGGTACATGGATCATTTTTGAGGACTGCTAAGTGGCTTCAGTTTTGTGTTGTTTGATTTGGGTAGATGATGCAACATATACATGAGGTATATACAAATACATGAACACACAGATGCACAATGGGTTCCAAAAGTCTAAGTCTGGTTACAGAAGCTTTCCTTTTCAAGTCTTGCATATTTAAAAAAAAAAAAAAAAAATTGGAAAACTACATTTACAGAAAGATTCAAAGTGACTTCTGTTTCCATTAAACAGACCTCAGAGTTTTCTGAAGAATCTGAACATGTCAGAGATGTAATGTGACGCAGGGTGTCGCTCTTAGATGTTTGTGATTAATGTCTGATAACTACAGAGGTAAAGCTATGCAAGTCAGCTCTCTGATCCTTCAAAAGGTTCGGGGTAGCTTTGATGCATGTATAGAGCCATTGTTTTACAGGAAAATAAATCTCTTTTTGTCAGTGCTTTTGAAGTTTTGTCTGTAAAAACAACAACACACTGAATGATTTTTTTTTTTTGTCATCAGCAGTGAAATATGCAGCTGTGTGTACTTGTTTTTTTAAAACCTTGGTAAATGCTCGTAATGTCTAAGTCACAACATAACCTTTAGTATGACAATACACATGGCATCATTAATATTTGTTGTGTTTCTTATTATTTGAATACATACGAGTTCTAAATGTTTGAATAACTTAGTTCTGAAGCTCAGATTTCTGGACCCCACTATGGTAAAATGGATGGATAATGAGTTTAATCATGTATAGACAGCCTGTCTGTGTGTGTATGTATATGTGTAGGTTAATGTATATAAATCTTCAGTTGCTTTTCTATATTTTTCCTGATGTTTTAATTAACTTGCAGCGGAATATATATTGGGTTTTTTTTTTATCAATGAAGTTTGAAAAAGTTAAAGAATTAAAAAGTAGCAGTCTGTCATATTTTCACATTTTTCATCTCATTTCTTTGTGGGAGGTCTTGAACCGCCTCGGGTTTGAGGTGTCTGAATGATACAAGGGCATTTAAATTTTTTGGAGGGGGTTATAAATATATTACTGTAAAAATGAGCACAGAGCTGCTGTTGAGGTGTTTTATGAGTTCTGAAAATTACTTGCAATGCCCCTGTTCCTCACTCTTCATCTGTGACTAAGCTGTGGATTACACCTCTGCAGAAACAATGACTGGGGAAGAGGATTTTTAGTGTGCGGTAGATGGTAATTTCTACAGCAGGGACTCCTTTCCTCGGGGTGGTGTTTTGATCCAATCTGCCTTCTGATAGCTGCAAATCCTATTGCAGTGCTCCAAAGGATCAGCAGATGGAAACGTGTGCACACCTTAAGCCTGCGGGTTTGTTTTTGAATGCATGCATGAAGGGAAGCCTACATGAAACCAACCACAGGTGACCTGATATTCATGGTGGATACAAAACAGATCTCTGGGTAGAGATGATTTGTGACTTGCAGAGTTTTATTCTGTAGAAACTCACTGCACTCGATATGCCTACATTAACTGTGTGATTTCCTAAGCTGCAGATGTTTAGAGCCATATTAATTTTCATTCGTTTTCTTAAGTGTGTATTTATACTCTTTTGTGACCAATTGCATTAGAGTCATAATTAGTAGAGAAATAGTAAGCACAGATTCAACTTTATTGTCTGCATACAAAAAGGAGCCAATCTTTCTAGATGTGAAAAGTCATAAATCTATATATGCATATATCTGCAGTAAATATAAATGAATCTGCATTAGACCTGTGGGGTTGTAATTGCAAAAAGGATGAGATCTATTCCAGATAAAAAGGAGTCGTGATAGTAAAGACAAAAGAATAAACCTGGATATTAGAATATTGTGGAGAAATTTGTACATTCTGCATGTGCGTGAGGTTTTAGTTATGTAATATAACTCATAAAGGCAGATTATACTGATACTCCGTGCTCTTTTAGTGGTGTCATAATAGGGTGCAGTAACTCAGTAAACATTTAAACAAGCCATTTAGAGCCGTCGCTCGGTGTGACATCTCACTGAGAGAAAAACAGTGAGTGGCAGCGATATCACGAGCCAATCAGTGCAGTATTTTTATTACATTTTATTAGATGTGGGTGCACACAAGTTGAATCACAAATACCATCAGAAAAATGCTTTTCAAAAGTCATTTTAAAGGCATACAATGCCTCTGTTGATTTATGTGTTAGTACCCCCCCACACAATCATACAGTTTGGAGCTAAGAAATCAGAGGTTCCTCTGATGTTGTTAAAACCTGCACATATGCATGTTTTTTTTTGCTGTTCCTGGTGGTCAGTGTGCAATAGCAAAGGCCTGTTTCAATCAGGAGCTCGACCCATCAAGTTGCATGCCTACTGTCTCTCCAGCCAAGTGTTTGGATGGTGGGAGGGCAGGACTAATGATAGAGGGAGAGGAATAAAGCACGGGTGGAGGGAAGGATAGATGAGTGGAACGAGGCTGCATGAAGTGAAATAGTAGTCCAGACCGAGGGGCTTAAACAAGGCAATCGATGCTCTCCAATGGAAATAAATGAGAGAGGGTAAGGAGAGAATACATGAAGGCTGAGAGGGGAGAGGAGTGGCTTAAAAGCTAAGCTAAAAAAGCACAAGATCATGGCCATCCGAGGCGTGACCGCGTGGAGTGTCAGATCATTGAGGCACCAGGGAGGAAAAGAGAGAGCCTGAATAGTATCATGGTGCTGTGAGGGTCTTTTTTTTTTTTTTTTGAGTTAATTGCAGTTGTGCTGCAAAGCTTCTTGCTGTGGCACAAAATGATGTATGCCTGACATGGTAATAGAACAAACACTGTCCTCAAACTTCCAGTGTTGGTGCTGCAACGGTGGAGTCGGTGCAGGGGGCACGTATCCACATAGAGCATTGTTTGCAGTGCTATTGATCATTTTGCAGTGCTTCTCAGAGAAAATACACTTAAATAATATTATTGCATTAAAACATAATGGCAATCCGAATTCCGAACCACTAAAAATGTATTTTGCCGCAGGCTAAACCATGAGTTATGCCACCGAGTGTCATTATTAGAATGGTCAAGTAAGCTTTGCTCTTTCTGTTACATCAGCTTGGCCAACTGTGAACCTATCATCCAGTTCATGTGTGAGATCTACAGCATATCGCTAATTAGGAGCATATTTTATGTCCTAATTTGTCAGGTTATGCAGCCAGAAAAGAGTGGAAAGCAGAAAGATGAGCTCGCTAATAGGGAAAATCCTAAGAAAACAGTTTAAATGCCTAAATAGTTGGAACTTTATTTTTTAATTGCATTGAGGAGTTTTGCTTTTATCTATTTATGCGCTTCTATCTACTTTTTAAACCACAGCAAATACATAGAACCAGTTATTTGTATTTTACTTAATTCATATTGACCTGTAGCATTTAAGATGTTAATTGTTTTGCTATTTAAATGAGGTATCTCAGTGTAATAAGCACTTTGACGCTACAGTACTAGTGAATTTTTTAAGTGGAGTGACATTGTAATTTGGACACTGCCATGACCGGCAAGGTAACTTAAATGAAGTAAAATCGATTTTACTGTGTAATGGCACTTTTGTGGCCAAAATAAAGCCGTTTCACTTAGCTGAGAGACAGAAGACAGCTGACTCAGGAATACCGCAGTCACCTCAGAGACACACAATCACCAGCTCTGCGTAGACTTTACTGTCATCCTGACGCTTTAAAACTGGGCTTCTCCTCTGGACACCCTGTAGTACTTTGAAATGTTAGTATGAGGTCATCTGCACACACTTCCAGGCATACTTAGTGAAGTGCCTCTTCAATCCAGGGTGGCACAAAGCACACAGTATACCACAGCATTCCTTTATTCAGAGGGCCGGAGCCCTTGACCTCCTGCTGCCTATACATGAAAGAGATCTAAATTTGAGACCACCTCTCAGATCTGTGAGGAAACAGAAAAGGCCACATATATCTCACACCCCCTACATCACAAAAACTATGACCATTATTGTCAGTGGAAAAAAGAGAGTATAAAGAAACTTCCCATGGAGGGATCCTGCTTTAACACGTGCCAATTTCTCCTTGATAGCAAGTATTTCTGCAATGAAAGGCCATTTCTGCATGAGAAAACCTGGTCTCACAAAATTTCCATAACAAGCATAACGCCGGATAAATCTCACATTTTTTTTCATGGATTCAACTGGGCTCCTTAATGGCCAGTTCTGCTGGTTGGAGAAAAATATACAGATTAGGGGACCGGAATGAGGATCTGGGATGTCATTCTCTTACGTAGCTCGATATCAACATTCAGGCCTGCGGGTTTAAGGCACAAACCATGAAGCACAACATCCCAGGCCAGGTACCTTCGCTTATTATCATTCACCACTTTCCATTCTAAGTAAGAACAGAAAATCCCAGCAAAAATATCAGCAAGAATTTTCTACTCAGCGCAGCTTAACAATGACGTCAGTGAGACAGTAAAGTCACAGTAGACACTAGATATGGTGGCAATAATTATGCCGTGAAAGGAATTCTATCCATCAACCGAGATGAAGAATGTTTAGTTCGAATCTCTGCCAGAAAATAACTTTGTTGGGGTCTGTTAGACGCAGCTGTATCCAACAAGAGCTGGAGAAGCAGCAGAAAAAGCACGTAAAAATGCTCCTTTACACTTCCAAGATCTTGAAAACCCAGTATTGAATTTTAATCAGCAGAAAGGATACCAAGCCAGAGATTGTTTTAGTGGAACTGGGCAGTGTAGACTTTAGAATCTGGAAGAGAGCTGTTCAATCAAGGAGTCGCCGCCTCCAGCCATAATCTGGGTCGTCACTGCACCCAGGAATATGAGGTTACCGGCTTCTCTGGCCTTGTGATAGATTTCTAAATCAAAAGCCAAACTAATTACTGATTACCTAACTTGGAGTACCCCTGACTTCAAACAAAAAAAAAAAGACCTTAAAGCCATGCATGACCATCAGAGGGGAAAAATGGTCGCTGAACCTCAAAGTGTCAGGAAAAGTGTATATAAGTGGAAATCCGGCAGTGTCGCTAGTCTGCTGACTGGTGTTTTTTTTTTTTAGTCAGCAGACAGCTGACACAAACACTCATCCGGTACATCAGCATCACCACAGCCAACACTTTGGTTTCATGCTGACACTGTGAAACTGTAGTTACCCCCTGAACTCTTCAAACACCGACTATCACTAACATGACAGCTGCACACGCTTGTGAGCAGCACACTTAACCAACCAGCTCTTCAGTCGAGGGCTGATGATGCCCTTTCTATATATATGTTATAAAACATGGCATGGTGACTAACATTTCGCTCGCTCTGTGATGCACTTTGTGACAGACATGGATTCTGATAAAGCTGTGCAAATATGCTGTGTTTACATATGTTTGTGTGTCTGAATGTGTGTCAGTCCTTTCATTAAAAGGGCACAGTTGTTTGGAGGCGAGATGTTCTGCACTGATTGCTCGCCACTTGAACGGGAAAGCGGACGTGTTACCCACGGCTTTCCGCAAGCGCCATTCACTCTCCCCCCTCTCCGCGCCCCTCCCTTCCTGTATCTTTTACCCCCTGTAGTCTCCCATTCTCCAGATTTGATTAGTCTCTCTCAAGCAGTAGGTTCAGAGAGCTGTTTGCTCTGCAGAAATCCATCTGCATACATCCATCGTTTTCAGGCTGTCGGTTAGACGACACAGCTTCTAGACCTCTATAGTGCAATCTGAGCCATTAGGATACAGTGGAGTTGGTGTAGGGCAACGATTAGAGCATGTCTGATAGAGCAGGGCCAGCCCAGTGGTCTATTAAGAAGAGTCATGCAGCTATGCAGTGCACTTACTCATCACTTCCATGACGTCCATCATAAGTGTAGCCAACAACAGGTGCATTATTTGGAGAAGGAGAAAAACCTGCTTCTCTATTGCCTTTCATTCAGTGGCTCTGGAGTTCGGTCAGAGTGGGGTTACGTTATTCAGCACGATTTTTCTGAACTTTTCCTGTTCCTTAACCTGTGCTTATTTTACAACTCCATTTCTAAAAAAGCTGGCATGCTGTGAATAATGTAAATAAAAACAGAAAGCAATGATTTCCGAATCCCATAAAACAATATTTTCAATTGATGTTACAGTGTCCCAGCTTTTTTGGAATTGGGTTTGCACTACAACATAACTTTATGCTTCCACTCTATGACATTCTTTAAAATATTTAATAGTTTTTCTCCACTATTTTTGTCTGACGTTACAAACGAGTCTTTGTCAGTATTTAAAAATATGAGTTTTAATACATTAAACTGCCCATTGGTGTATGAACTGCTTGAAATTGCTTTCTTCCCCCAAATACACCATTATAATGATGGCTATACATTGATGCAAGCGTAAGACTGATTCAGTCATAAAAATGCATTTTATATAATGATTTTTGTTACACAGTAAACAAACTTTTCTGTTTATATATTTAATATCTTTCTATGATTTCTCAAGCAAAACCCTTTACTGCAGGACTTTTACTTGCAGCTGAATTTTTCAGCGTGCTACTTTTAATTAAAGAGGGGAAAAATCTGGAAAGAATAAATGTGTGCTCCCCGTCACCAATGAAAATGTAAGCAATAAAAGCAAGCTTTCACAATGCAGAGCTGTCACAGTCCTTATCTTTACCCGGTTTTGTTTTTATTCTTTCACTCCTTCCTCCACCCACTAGATCTCTAGCGCCTTCCTTCTGTTCCCAGTCACCTGACACACACCCACGTCACTTATTCCCAATTTCTCAATCAGCCATGTTGTATTTATACCTGCCATCTTGCTATTGTTTTCTGCCAGATTCTCTCACATGCTCATGCTGTGTTCTCAATTCCTAATTATTTTCTGTTGCCTGTAAGATTAAACCAGCTGGACAAGTGAACATTTAGTTCTTTCGGCTCTCATCACAGAAATGTGACACAAAACAGAAAGTTAAGGCGCTTCTTAGTACAGCGCATGCCCTGGGATGTAATATCCCAGTATTTCCTATATAATTCCTCTGAATTTATAGTGTAATTTTTCAGTACCTAACAATACCGGTAGAACCGGGAAGTAAAAATGGCAGTTTTGCAGGAAAGAAGGCGCAAATTATAGTTTTTAATTACTGAGTTTTTTAAAACAACAACAAAAAACCCCAAAAATGTCTCCCTTTTTTACACTGTAACTATCGGGAGTGTTAGGCTGTATTATATGACCTTATTAAGTTTTAATGCACATTATTTTGCAAACTGTAATTTTTTATGTTCACATATGAAGAGATCATCTGGGGGGAAAAAGTCTTGCCAATTAAATAGTTTTTCAGAAAATATAGTCCAGGTTTTTGTTTTTGTTTTTTGTGCTTGTTTGAAGGTTTGGTGCATTTATTTCCAGTTTTTGTTCTTCAGTTTGTTTGCAAGTTACTCTAACTTTTTCAGTTTCAAATTAAAAATTAAGAGGGTCCAATAGTCCATTGTGTGGCTGGCTGAGACTCCTTCTTTCCTCCTTTGTTGGTAAACTAAGACTCAGGTTTGGCATCCTCTTTATATGTTGCTGTCACTGAGATAAGTTCAGCCTTTTATTATAACACTTTAAATTTTTATTCCTTTGTTCTACTGCACCTACAATTTAAGCCTCAAAGGGTCCAGCAAGTGCTTTTAAGTGCTCAAAAATTACCCCCACCCTGAATTCATAAAAATTAGAAACATGATGTCTAATCAGATACTTACTCTGGATGGCATTACATTGGCCTCCAGTAACACTGTGAGGAATCTTGGAGTCATTTTTGAGCAGGATATGTCCTTCGATGCACATATTAAACAAATATGTAGGACCGCTTTGTTGCATTTGCACGATATCTTCAAAATAAGAGACATCCTGCCTCAGTGTCGTGCTGAAAAACTAGTTCATGCATTTATTACTTCTAGGCTGGACTATTGTAATTCATTATTATCAGACTGTCCTAAAAGCTCTCTGAAAAGCCTTCAGCTGATACAAAATGCTGCAGCCAGAGTACTGACAGGGACTAGAAAGAGAGAGCATATTTTTCCCATATTGGCTTCTCTTCATTGGCTTCCTGTTAAATTCAGAATCAAATTTATAGTCATTCTCCTCACAAGAAAGGCCTTGAGTAATCAGGCCCCACCTTATCTTAAAGACCTCATAGTACCATATCACCCCAATAGAGCACCTCACTCTCAGACTGTAGGCTTACTTGTGGTTCCTAGGATACTTAAAAGGGAGTTTTTCCTTCTCACTGTTGCAAAGTGCATGTTCATAGGGCATTTGATGGTCTGTATTATTGTAATTACCTTACAATATAAAGTGCTTTGAGGCAACAGTTGTTGTATTTTGGCTCTATATGTATAAAATTCAATTGAATTGAATTAAATCTTGGGACATAACACCAAAAGTTGTGGGTTGCATTATGAAGCGCTACCACTTACTTACTTAGTCTTGGCATGTTGTGGCAATTTCCACTCTTTGCTACTTTGTTTTTGTTGTTGTTTTCTCAGGGAATGGGGACCAAACCTTTTTTTGTACCTGGTGGTAAACATGTTTATTTATGCCCTGACATTTGGATATTTTAACATGGTGAGATTTACTCACTTTTAGCTCTAGCTTCATTTGAGGAATTGCAGTTTTTACCATTTTGCATTGACTTAATTATTTTCAACCCAGGAGGTTCCTGCTTCAGCGATCAGCAGCATATGGAATTGTTAGTAACGTTAGTAACCTTTAGATAAAAGCTTTGCATTATGTATTAGGCCCACTGAATCAGTGTGCTTACATTAACCATCTTCCCATTCATGCAGTTTTTGTCTAAATAGTCTCTATATAACATTTGTGCTGAGAGTTGGATGATGAGATCACTACCACTCACATGTCTGTAGTAAATATAAATCTATGTTACCCCACCTGGTGACAGAACCATTTCCCACAACCACTAAGGTTCACTATTTTCTGAAGACCTCAGTTACATGCACCTCAGTGTTCACTTCCTGTAATGACAAGACTCCAGGAAACTATTAGGCTACACCCGCCCAAGAAGTTGTTCCAGTGGCATACATTAAACCACAATGGCCAATACATTTCGTTTTTTTTATGCAGCACTGGTAAGCAGATTTTGTTTCCTCGAGCAAAGCCAGTCTCCCTGTTTCTCCCTGTTTCCAGTCTTCGTGCCATGCAAGTAATTTCATATTTACTGGAGAGACATGAAAGTGGTATTGATCTTCTCACTCCTATCTAGCTATCCTTTCTAAGTATAGGACTTGAATGGAGTACTTCTTCCACCCCTCTTGTTTCTTAAGGGGAGGCCTAACAGCTAAGAAGATGTAAAGGGAAAAGCAAACCAGCGTTTTCTGAATGGATGAACGTGCATATTTCAACAACAGGAAATAAACTGTGTAAAACAAACATGAGGAGAGTTGGGACAAATGTGAAAAAAGGAAATGCATGTGTGATTGCTACTTTGTGTGTGTGTGTGTGTGTGTGTGGAGGGATTGGGGGGGGCAGCTGTCTGTTCAGTTAGAACCTAATCAGTCCCTCTCTCTTTTCACTGAGCCTCCTTGTCCAAATTCTCACATTTCCTCAACATCACCTTCTCCTCTGCCCATTGCACATTACTGAAAGCGTCCATTTCCTCTCCCGCCCACCTGCTTGTTGTGTCATTTAGGAGTTTTATGTGATTTATACGGTATCATTTCCTGTAGTCGGGCTTTTATGTTGCTTTAAACTCAGAGGGAGTCCAGGAAGAAAGATAGCTCAGGCGGAGTGAGAACTCATCTGTACGCTACAGCGTTGGCATAGCAACTGTCAAACCACTTTATTATTCTTCTTTTTATTCTATTATTCACTTTCTCTTTTACATATTTCTCATACAGTACCATACATCTGACACATGCTGCAGGGCAAGACTATGGACTAACCTTTTCATTCAAAGGGCCCATCATTTCTCTTCTCTGTCATTCCACACGCTCCATCTTTTCCTCCTGGCCCCCCCCCCCCCC
>JAVDPK010002007.1:455825-473327 GCA_034780415.1 Cichlasoma orientale
GTGTGTGTGTGTGTGTGTGTGTGTGTGTGTGTGTGTGTGTGTGTGTGTGTGTGTGTGTGTGTGTGTGTGCGCACGCTAATTGAACTAAAGAAGCTCAAAAAGCTCATTATCCCTGCATGTTGTCCACAGAGCCAGTGATCAATATGCGCTAATTGCACACTTATGCACAGCTGGCTAAAAAAGAAAGAAGAAAAAAGAAAAGAAAAAAAGCACATGTAAGTTGTATTTTCCAACAGAGGAACACCAAAGAGCCAATCATCTGCTTTAAAACAGCCAAACCAGGAATCATATGAGTCAGTCCGGGCCGTGTACTACAAAGCAAGTTCAGTGCACTCAGGATATCTTTCTGTTATCTGGGTTCACTTACCCTCCCATTGGCAGTCAGGCTAAGCAGTCACACCAAGGTGTTTACTGACTCAATAAGTCAACCCAGGGTTTATCCATCTAGCTACAAGCGCGTTCACATTAAAGGGTGCAGTTAGCAGCATCTGACCAGTTACAGACGTGGATGAGTCTACAGGGAGCAGAGCGACTGATTTCACAATTAACACATATAGGTTAACACATAATACAGACCGAAGCCAAATCAGCAGTGTGAGTGTCTGCAACAGGAAAAGCACTAAACAGTAGTATACTCTTAAAAAGTGCTTTATGGATGGGTGCTTTGGCCAGTAAGGTTAGAAGAGATGTAATGCCTTAATAAAGTTTAGCCTGTTTGAAGGTTGACTGTGTAAGTTAGTATCAGTGCTCTGTCATTAGGACACAGGAGAATCTGGTGGGTTTGAATTGTTATTCCACTAAATTAATATTTAGATGTTTTAAAGATTTAATGTTTAAGGGTCTGAGAGTTGACTAAAGATTAAACACTACATGCAATTTTAATGTAAGATCCAAAAGTACAAATGGGTGCCCCAGTTTAGGATCATATATTAAGGTTTGTAGATCAATGAACTTGTTTAAAGAAAAAAACAAGGAAAAAAGTTGCATTTAAGAATCCACATTTTCTACTGATGCTCATCAGGGAAACTAAGACTTTAGATCCTTCATGGTCTCAAGGGCTTGAAAAAGGCGACTGGACTTATTTCAATTTCTTTGAAGACATTTCACGTCTTATCCAAAAGGCTTCTTAGGTTCTAAAATCCTAGTGGGGGTGGGTCAAAGACCACCTCCAAAGGGGACAGCCCCCGCTAGGGATTAAATATCTGGGACTCTCCACCTTTTAATTTTAGAACTGAAGAAGCCTCTTGTCGCCTTTTTCAAGCTCTTGAGACGATCATGACCTGGATGACTGAGAATCTACACAGACATGCAGACCCTCATGCTATCCATCCAAAGAGGACTGAGGGATTTCCCAGGAATGGTGATGCTATTTTGAGATCTGATTGGTCAGCAGGTGGTGCTTTCGTACCTGCTGATTTCTAATCTTGAACATAACCAGCAGAAGTTACCATGACGATGTACTCCAGCAACAAGTAAATCTTTTCATCTTTTGTTATCCTGAAAACCTGGGTTAAACCTTGAATTACCTGGACAAGCTCAAATCTCGCTTAGTAGTTGTTGCACAGTTCATCATTGTCCTTACTTCATTTAAATTGGTCCATTTAATCTGATATCTACATATTGTGGTAGAAGACTCAAGGGACTATTAATTTTTACCATAAAATCCTCAGTTTAGCCATATTGTATTCATTATTTTAGGCTTTGATAAGGGTGGATGTGTGATGGGGTTTTCAGTATTCATGTGGCTAAAAACAGTGTTGTACAATAGGTCTATGACTATGACTTCTGTATTACTGACTTTTGATCATTCAGTCATTAATGTCTGACTGACCGAAAGTAAGTCAGTAAGTTTCTTCAGGTTTGTTGTCCATCATGGGGATGGCAGGGACACCAAAACAGACAGATAATGTCAAAACACATAATAGTGACAAAAAACTGCATATATATATATATAGAGAGAGAGAGAGAGAGAGAGAGAGCGAGAGAGAGAGAGAGAGAGAGAGAGACTAATTAAGGGAATACAGGTAAAACAAATTAATCAATGACAGGTAATAAAATTTAATCCAAGGCACAGGAGACACGCAATCACCAAATTAAGACAGGAAATGAATAACCGGAACACAGGAGAAATTGGCACAGGAGGATAGAATGGAGGAAGGAATGGACTAAGACTCAAAATACTAATGAACATACATAAAAAAAGAAAATGAGATCCATAAAAAAGCTCGGAACCAAACAGAGAATACTATAAAAACATGAATTTAGCAGTCCAAAAACTCAACTTGCTTGTGGTGGCAGCCATATCTACCTGCTGTTGTAAAAATGAAGGTAAGCTCACTGAAGCCATACCAGGAGTTTGGCATTTGTTCAAGCGCTGTGGTGGGATGAGCCAGAGGCATCGTATAAAGTTAGCACTCTGGATTGAGCCATAAATGAAGCCGTAATGTTGCGAAGTTTTGTACTTGTGTAGCAGAAGTATAGCCTGCAGGGAAAAGGCTTTTAAATCCTTATTTTGAGACAATTTACCAAACTTTTTAATCTCTTTTGTTTGAATGGTGAATCAAACATTAAGATTTAACGGCCCAGGTGACCATTGAGATTAAAGTTACGGCTCTCCCCATTTATTAGATGGTGAGGTGGGCCTGTTGAATCAAAATAACTAATCAGATGCACTAGATACCCTCAAGTATCGATCAGATCAACCACTTTTGTGTAGGATGGTGCAGTGTTAGGTTAGCATTCATCCATTTTTATCGAATGTTGCTGTCTGTAAGGTTAAAGTGCTTTTATGTTTGTATTCTAATTTCCTAAAGTGTGCTTGTCCAGTATGTGGGTAAAACACAGCCCAACCCTAAACACGGCACAGGTGACTTGGTAAATGGTAAGAGGTTAACTGCTACACAGAAAATTTGGGGTTGTGATTGTATGAATAATTTGTGGTAGGGAGCTGCGTGCCGTTCCCTGACGTCAACCTTCTTTTCACTGCTAAAGCACAGGTGTTACTAATAGTATTTACAATAATTTCACTTTTTCAGGTCTCACAGTAAATGATGGCAGTGTGTTAGTGAGCCTGCAATAAGAGTACTCTGAAACTGAAGCAGCTAAATGAAATTCAGCCACTTATCTTTTTTTTTTTTTTTATTAATTACACCTGTGTTTGCACATTACTTGTTGCCTGGCAACCCCACTGTGACAAAAATCCAGTTGATGTTCATCACGAAATGACTTGATTAGCGTGTATCTCGATAAACAATTAATCCTTACATTTTTGTTTATGTAAGGATCTTTGCTTTTCTCTAACACACCTCAGCTCACCAGCAATCCAGCACTAATACAATGCAGATTATGACGCATATTAAAATCATTCTGCTTGTAAACATAATTTGAAATAACAATACCAAATAAACTTAAAGTCGATTAAAGACGATTGGCCCCTTTTGGGGGGGAGGAGCAGGAAACCAGCCATCTGAGGGGTCTTGCAGATTTCTTCCATGGTTTTCTATTGAGGATCCTTTGAGTGCGTGTCTCTCTCTCATATAAGCTCTGTAACACTGTATGTTCTGGGATTTACAAATCCAAAATTAGTCAGTACAGTAAACACTAATCCCAGTCAGTTGCTTGTGGTCATTTCAACTTGGCTGTGCAAGCTGCACGCGTGCTTCGCAGAGGAGCGCAGAGGGCCAGTGTATTTATGTCCCCGATGAAGTCAAGCTGGAAAAACTATCTTTAAAAGCTTTCACCGTCTTAGCATCAGAAAAAAAAGGAACCCTCTTGCATCCATGTATCTTGAATCACATTTACTTTTTATTGAGGAAAAAAAAAACAATGGAAAATAAAGCTTTTTGTCATTTATGACATTTCTACTCCAGAATGTTAACAAAAAACACTTTGAAGAATACAAGGAAGATAAGAGCTTAATTGAATGAAATGAATTAATTAAACAGGGTGTAATATTGTCTCATGGCATATTTTTAAGGATTAAACAAGGTAAGGAAAGGTGGGTAGGTAAGGAAAGAAAGCCACGGTGAGAAGCCCAGAAATTTGCCTGCGCATAATCCGCCTGTGAAACCACAGCTTGTCATTAATTAGTGAGTGCTAGAGGTGCTGGCAGGTGGTACCTTTTTGAACTTTGGACAGAGCATTATAGCCATTTCCCCACTGCTTCCAGCCTTTATGCTAAGCTGCTCTCTCAGCAAGATAGCAAACGTTTTCCAAGGCAGAAAGTTAACTTGTTCCACAAGCATCACAGTTTCAAAGCTTTTTTTTTTTTTAATTAAGGCACAAGTCATGCTTGTTTTAAGGGTTCATGTGATATAAATTTCATCATCTACCTGCTTCTGCAAAAGTGCACACAGGCTCTAGAAATCGAAAGAGGAGCACATACACCGACTACAGACTGTAGTGTGCAAAGTATGTGTGCGCTGTCAACCCTGCAGCTATCCACTTTCGCATCTGTTTGTACTGACATTAGAGTCTAACTGCCTTTGTCTATAAAGGCTTTAATGCTGGTGCATTCATTTACAATGCAAACACTTGAATCAAAAGGTGTCTGGTACTAGAAAATAATAGACTTCTGCCAGCCTGTTAGAATCCAAAAATCATGCTTTAAAAAAGCCTAAATGAACAGACGGCAAGCCGGTGGGGGCATGTATCTTCATTGCAGTTGTTATGCACTATACAGGTGGAATAAGTGAAGTGGAAACAGGCAAACAAAATGCTTTTGACAGTGTAATGGGGCAACTGTCACAAAATCAGAATGACCAGCAGACTGCTGGGTGTAAATGAATAGATAGAAAAGGGAGAGAGAGAGAGAGAGAGAGAGAGAGAGAGAGAGAAGGGGAATGTAATCTCCCATCACATTGCACGCAACTCACTAGTGTGACTGTGTTTAAACAGATATGGTGCTGAAAGCCAAGAGTGAAACCAGCATTTTTCTCATTAGCGCAACAATGTTGGCTTCATTTGCACCTAGTTTGCTTCAGTGGGTACAAATGAGATGTTAGCAGCATTGGAGAGGGAGACCGAGACTAGACTAGCAAGCACAAGCAAATAAAAACCGAAAGACAACAGCGCTTTGGGCGAGCTTATAGAAATCGGTGAGAGCCAAAGCTAGATATTTTTACAGCGTTGTGCAGTGAGCCATACCTGCACTGACGTGAGCATCAAATATGGACGTGAATATGTCCATACAGTACATGCATTTTTGTGTATTATATAAATGGTGGAAGGGGTACCCAGTCTCGCATTCATTCTCAGATCGCTATGATTATAGTCAACAGAGGAGGATGTCAGTGTGTATTAACAAACTAGACTCCAGTGCATGCTTCTGCATGTTTGTTTGACGTCGAATTAATGCCATTAAGGCCATGAAGCATCTAGAGACCCTAAATAAACACAATAACACACTAACGCACTCTATTTTCCAGGAGGCTGAGTTGCAATATATATTCATGAACCCAAAACGCAATGTGGATTCTGCTTAATAACACAACGGAGGAAAGCCTGAGTAATATGCGTCTAAACTCGGAGTGCACACTCGGATTAAAGAGCGGTGATTAATACGTAACAACCTCCTACTTTACCACAGCCTATCTGATTTCAAAAGTACAAGTCTTATGGTGGCTCGGGTCTTTCCTTGTAGAGGACGTAAGGGTGTTGCACTCATAGCATGACCTCGCTGATCCCGTGAATGTGCTTTGTTTTGTTTTTTTTCTTTGTATGCGTGTGCGTGCGTGCGTGTATTTTATTTTGCAATTCAAAGTGCAGTCCTTGAGCTGAAGTTAACAAATGAGTCAGTTCGGTTAGCTTTTTTTTTTTTTCAAAGAATCAGCAAATGAGTCAAACCGAATGTTTTTGTTTGAGATTCTGAACTTTTGCTTTTGTGTGCTGAATCTTTTTTTTTTTTTTTTTTTGCTAATGTTAAATAGGTTAGAAAATCCTTTGAAACTGAGTATTTGCACTGAATGAAAAAGTAATGAACACCTCTGACAAAATGCAATTTCTGATAAAAGGTCATACGCTTTATCACAAGGTTTTTTTTTTATTGGCGATGGATAAAAAGGCAGTGTGAAACTGGTGTACTTTTATCTGAAGCTTATGAAGTTTTTATAGGTTTAGAAAGTCTGGCAATCTGTTTTTATTACTGTTAGCAAATGTACACCTGAAATCTTTTCTTTCCTATATTTACATTTGACTAACACAACCAGATACGCAGTTATCAGTATAGACGTATTCTGAAGTAGACAGCCAGACTCTCCAGAGAACATCTAACAAATTAATGTAATGCACTTTCCCCTTTGAATCTCTTTGTCTACATCAGGTGTGCGTAGCTGACTGTATCCTGACTAAATGTACGAATGTGTCGTGTACATGTGTGCAAACATGCGTATGATCGCTCACGTAAGTGTTGCTGCTCTCGGCGTGTGAAAGGTGAGATGGGGTTAAAGAAGCCGAAGAAGTGCTGTGAGTTGTATTGATTGGAAGATACTGGGTGTTGATTATAAGCCCCGTGAAACCAGACAGGCTGAGGACTTAACGCTCGACTGCAGAAAGATATTGACGGGCGAAAAACAACCATTCAACTTCTGTTCTTTGAAACGGGCTTTTGCAAGGGTTATTTTGCTTTGTCTTTGCTGAGGCATTGCAGCAACAGTGCCGATGCTATTTTCGCAAAGGAGTGAGTGAGGAGTGAGTGAGTGAGTGGGACATCTGTGAAACCAGACTAGCGACTGAGTGTGGACGCTCACGGTCCTTTTAAGATTCTGTTATTTTAAGTGAAGTGGACTGAACTGAGACATTTTTCTTTTCTTTTTTCTTCCCTTATACTCACGACCACTTTATTATGTACACCTGTTCAACTACTCATTAACACAAATATCAGCCAATCACATGGCAACAACTCAATGCATTTAGGCATGTAGACGTGGTAAAGAAGACATGCTGAAGTTCAAACCGATTATCAAAATGGGGAAGAAAGGTGATTCAAGTGACTTTGAATGTGGCTGGTGTCAGACAGGCTGGTCTGAGTATTTCAGAAACTGCTGATCTGTTGTCACAACCATCTCTCGGCTTTACAGAGAAAAGTCTGGGTGAAAATGTCGTGTTGATGGCAGAGGTCAGAGGAGAATGGCACAAGAAACTGAGTCTACAATTCACACTGGCTCACTGAAACTGGACAATAGAAGATTGGAAAAACTTAAAAACTTGCTTGGTCTGAGGAGTCTTGATTTTTGCTCCGACATTCAGGTGGTAGAGTCATCCAAATGTTGCATAAACAACATGAATGTAAGCATCCACCCTGCCTTTTATCAGTGGTTCAAGCTGCAGGTGGTGTCATGGTGTGGGGGATATTTTCTTGGCATACTTTAGGGCCCTTAGTACTAAGTGAGCATTAAACACCACAGCTTCCTGAGTGTTGCTGCTAACCATGTCCATCCCTTTATGACCACAGTGTACCCATCCTCTGATGGCTGCTTAGCAGGATAATGCGCCATGTCACAAAGCTCAAATCATCTCAAACTGGTTTCTGGAACATGGAAATGAGTTCACTGTACTCAGTGACCACATCTCAATTGAACCTTTGGGATATGGCGGAACAGGAGATTCACATTGTGGAATTGCAGCTGAGGAATCTGGAGCAACAGTGTGATGCTGTCATCAATATGGACCAAAGTCTCAGATGAAGGGTTCCAGCATCTTGTTGAATCCAACATGTCCTCCAATCTGAATGACAGTATCAGCCCTTTGAGCGCTCCTACTTGTGGCTTTGCGTATCAGGACAGCGTGTAATGTGGCTGTAGCTCAGGAATTAGAGCAGGTCACCTTCTAATTGGAAGGTTCATGGTTTGATCCCTGGCTGCTCCAGTCTGTATGCCAAAGTATCCTTGGACAAAACACAGAAGTGCTTGTGTGAATGGGTGTGAATGAGGCGTGCTGTTTAAAGTTCTTTGAGTGCTCAGGTAGAGTAGAAAAGTGCTATATAATTACCAATTTATTTATTTGCTGCTTAAGCTTTTCCTGTGGATCTAATGCCATTTATTCCACATAGACTTTTCAGAAATCTGAGAAAATCTATATTTAGATATTTCTTTGCCAGAGAAAAGCGAACACGTTATTCACGCACCCTTTCATGTACGACTGCTGGAGGTCACTTAAGTTTAAAAAACAGGTATTGGTTGTGAAGCGTGCCTATAAGGTTGTTTTTTTTAAAGAAGGACAGGCTCATTGAATCTGTACCATGGAGAATTAAGGCAGTGCAACCCAGTACTGATATGATGTACCTAATGAAGTGGGCGGTGGTGAGTTTATATATTAACTAACCGACCACTTCATTAGTACAAAGATTTACTGTGGAAATTCTCACCAGTTTGAACGTCTTGTCTACATGCTTAAATGCATTGAATTCCTGCCATGTGATTGGCTGATTACATATTTGCATTAATGAGTAGTTGTACAGGTGTCCCTAATAAAGTTTTATGAATACTTTATGAATAACGATGTAGCTACTGTTACAATGGTGAATCCTCTTATTGTAACTGATGATGATTACTCGTTACTTTTTACAAAGAGCAATGCGCATAGTTAGTTTAAATGTTAAATAATTTTCTTTCTATCCAACCATCAAACATTTCATAAATATCAAAAAATTATGCGCATATATGCACAACACTAGCTATAAAAATGTAAGCAGACTACACTAATTGTATGTATATGTGCATGTGTTGTGCGTGTGAGTGTGTGCGTGTTTTAGCTAGAGGTCAGTGCGAGGTCTTTCTTGCATGCTATATATTGTTGGTCAAGTTGACTGCTCATGGCAGGTCAAATAACCCTCGGGCCATGAAGAAATGTCCCGGTGCTCCCGAGGGGCTGTTAGCATGTGTTGTCATCCATCATTGCACTCTGAATATTAAACCAACCGTCATTGCAAAGTCAATCTGTGCATATTACATTTGTGCTCTAATGTTGTGTCTCTAATGATAAGTGTTTCAATTTTCTCTCTACAGAGCTCCATGTACTCTCTGGCCCTGAAGTGTCTGATCAGCCTGTCCACAGTCATCCTGCTGGGGCTCATCATAGCTTACCATGCGCGGGAGGTTCAGGTAAAACACACGTACATGTATTGTGTCTCACTTTTCTGATCCAGGCAAAAAGATGAAATGTAAACCACAATTCCCTGTATCAGGCCGAGAAATATCCCCGCAGACTGTAAAACAACAAGTTGCCACTAAATCTCCAGGTAGGCCACATGTCTCTGGCTTCACTGGACAAAAAAATCCATGATAACCTTTCAGCATATTGTAATTCAAATTAAGAAGGAGCTAGACTCCTGCGCCTCCCCTGGGCTTTGCTTCCAGGCTTTAGAAAATCTAGCTCATGACGGGAGCCTTTGGTCAACAAAGCGACGCTAACAAGTGAAGGGTTTTTATCCCTTAAACCTGCATTCTTTCTAATGGACAGCCAGGGGCAACCCCTCAAGTCACAAAGAGAAGTCAGATTTTTATAGCCGTGTACAATAAAACAAGCCTGCTTCACACTTTATTTACAGCCTCAGTAAACACTTCCTAATGAGTTCATGGTGTCAAGTCTTATTTTGTAAATTACGGTCCCATTTGGAGTAAAATAGATGACAGAGGAGCGTGTGCTTTGGGGTCTGGTTATGTTGGCATTGAGCCTGCAGCGTCCTCAGTTCTCACTCAGATCTCACGTCACATCTGGTTTCAGAAATCCAAGATGGCGATAGCTTCAAAACAGCAGTCCAGAAACCCGTGCATGACCTCTCACTGCCCTCGCTGCCTTTTTGTATACAGTCTGAGGTTTATTCAGGCCAGATTGAGTGGCTTGTGTAAGATGTTATAAGGACCAAAGAAATCAAAGCTTGGAAATAAGATGTGATGCAGTGGGATAGGCAGAGGACTGCCGGTTTGAAGACCAGCAGTTGAATCCTTTGTGATGCCAACAGCAAATGATGACCCCCATGCTCATATGGTGGGAGGGGAGAGCCACAGGAAGAAGGGTGTCCAGCTTAAAGTTCTGGCATTTATTTTTCTAGATTTCTACATTTTAGCATCTGGGAAGTTCCCAAAACGGCAGCTATTTTTATTCCGTTTTTGTTTTAGGAGTGGTTTTCTTTTGAGGCCCATCTGTGCTCTGTCCAGACTGTTCGCATTATGTTGTCATCCCTTAGGCCTCTGAGACAGACAAAGGGACACAGATGTGTGTCGAATCCAGCCCATTAATGACATTAATGAAAGTCTTTGTGGGATCGGCGAAACAGTCCGCGTGGCTTCGCTTGAACACCGAATGTTAAATACACATTCAGCCAATTACAGTCCTGTCATTCAATAGCAGCACAGAAAGCACACATAAATATGCAAACACTCACACGGGAGTCACACAAACACACGCTGCTCAGCCCCTTGTAAGTCTGAAATAATCAATCAGCAAGGCTTTCATGCTTCATGATATCTGTTTTGCTGTTTGTCATTTTACTAATACAATGGTAGCACAGTCATTTAGCCGGGGATTTCATCCGAAGCCATTTGCAATCGATGTGCATTGACTATTTATGGGAGCCTTGCGGGAATCAGACCCAATGAGTACCCCCACACCAGCTATTACACCCACCAGCTAAACCGCGGAGCCACACTCATCCATCTAACGATGTACTAGTTTAATGCTGTGATTTTTTTTCTTTTATTACATCACAGCTTGGCTGATGCTGGAAATGTCTATTAAAGTTCTGCTCTGAGGTTCAGGCTCTCTGTTTGCAGATCGATAACTACACGGTGATTTCTTATTCGCTGTTGTACACAGGGACTGATAGGCTGGTAATTAGTCTTGAATAGTATTAAGCAGCCAGCACAGTGTGCGGAAGTGGTACATGTGAATAAACGTGGATGTAGTTTAGCATTCATTGATAAAAGACCCTTCAATTCTGCCCACAAATCTGTTGTCTCATTCACATACAGAGTCAGTCATCCACCCACACACACTGTGGCTTCCACACGTGACAGGAACGCTAATACCGACAGAAGAACAGGAGATTGAGAGCGGCTACTGTCAGGCCAACAGAGATAAAAGGGTGTTCTGTTAATCTACTTGAGGAATAATTCCTTTTGATTAAATGAAGTTAGGAGTTTAGGGAGAATACAGTCAAGGTGTGCTTGGGCGGGAATGCCAGCTGGATGGGGGTGGTAATGTTGGGATTTACCAAAAATCATTTTCATAATAACTTGAATGAGAAAGCTGATAATTTATACCTTACAAAAGCTGACAGAAGCTTCAGACCCCCCCCCCCCCCCAAGTCTCACAGGCCTAGATACCGGTTGCTGAACACCTGACAACCACTGGTTGCTAAGGGAAAATGAGTTTTTTCTGCACAGTTGCGAGTGGTTGCCGGCGGTCACTGTGAAATCGAGTGACAGATTGAGTGACTTATGTAAAACGTTACAAAGATCAAAGAAATCCAGCATTGGAAATAAGATGTGATGCAGTAGGTTATGTAGAGGACTGTCAGTTTGGAGACCAGGGGTTGAATCCTTTGTGATGCCAACAGCATATGATGACCCCAATTATACATTATGCGCTACCCAGTGAGCTAAACCAGCGCCCCCTGGTGGCGCTTTCTTAAGTTTCAGTACCCCTGAGTTGTTAGTTAGCAAGTGTTTGCACACAAGTCGGTGTCTTCCATGAATCGTACAGGTGACGGTGGCAATCTAATATCAACCAAAGCAATCACAAGGACGTTTTTGGTGCAGCACCATCTTCACAATCGATTCCACTCAGCAACAGCCAGCAACCTGTAGCAACCACTCACCAACTGGTAGGGGAATACACATTTTTCCCTAGTGGCCAGAGATTGCCACGGGAGTCGCTGACTGGCCTCTAGGCCTGTGTGACTGAGGCCCGAGATCTGACATTACTGTTGACTGATTAGACAGACTTTAAATAATATTAAAAACAGTTAAGCCAGATTTTCTAAACCTCCTCATTAAAACAAACCAGAGTTGAGGAAACCTGAAATAACAGTAATGTTTCCCAGGAACACTGTGTATACGCACTATGTTTGCGTATATTAGAATAAAGACCTGTTAAATAAATTAAAGTGGAAGTAAAAACAAACACTGATACAGATTTCTTTTTAAGTTGGTACACGATAGATCTGCAGATAGCAATCCTTCAACACATTTGCAGCAATATTAGCATTAATTTGGAGATGTGTCACCATGAACACCATCTGTGAGTGGAGCTTGAACTTCCAGGTTTTTTGGTCTAGAAGTAACAAAACTCCTTGGAACACAGCCTTTCTCAACATTATATCATGTGGCTTTCATCAAGTGTCTCCTGGTGCCTGGCAAACGAGAACAGCCACAAAAAAAATTAAAGATGATTAATTATTTATCGTGTGCATCCTAGGACATGTTACACCTATAGCTTAGCACATAGTTGCAGTCAAAGACTGTTGTTGGCTGCCATTTTTAATCTTAGGTTGTGTTTTGTTTTTCCTCTTCTTCACTGACTCAGTCACTCATCCACTGTTTGCTACAAAGTGAACTTATAGAGAACAAGTGCTGTCAGCTGCTGATACATTATTTACACTCTATTTGATGTAATGCTGCCACATAACTACACGCCAAGTATTCAGAATTATATCAGTCACATAAACAAACTGCAGAACACCACTCACACTTAGTATTTGCTGTAGCTGACATATTTCTCCACAACACAAAGTATTTATGACACAGGTGACTTTATTTAGATACTTTAGCTGACCCTTGTCCACCTGCACAAATATGCTGGACACTGCAGTTTTAATTGTGCTAATAATCTTCAAAATATTATTAAAATTATATTTATAGGGAATTAACATAGCTCATTCAAAGCAGTCATATACGGTAAATTAACCCTTTTATTTTGGCTCTGTAGTTATAGTCTATGTGCAAATATATCTAAAAAAAAAAGTCTTAATGGTGCATGCATAAAAACATGAGAAGATGTGATAAAACACTAAAAATACAAAGACTGCACACAGCTGCATGCAACAGTGTGAGATGTCTGAGAACTATTATGCTCACCAGGCACACTCGACCAGCAACAAAATCTTTGATTGCTCCTTTTGTTACTTCTAAGAAGAGGTAGATGGACCTCACAATGGTCTCTGTCCATCAGTGTAGTGTACATCTTCTGCTAGCACAAAAAAATGGCTGACTCATTATATAGTCGACAAGCGAACAATTCAAATACAGTAAATATGGTCTTATAGCTATCACATTCTTTTTTTTTAAGGCTACAATTGACCAATTTGTGCTATAGCTGGGAAACTATCAGCTAATCTGAGCATCGGCTTGCTCACCTGTTTAGCAAGGTGTGCTGTAATTCACTGTGATACTAAATGGGATTTTTTTTTTTCGGGAAAAAATGTAAAACGTGAATTAGAATCTGTAGTTTTTAAAACAGGAATTCAAATCTACAGTGTGTTATGACAGTGACAGCCAGCAGAGTTTTTGTTTGTTTGTATGCATGCAAACGTGCTTTAACGTTGAGAACATACATGTTTCATTAAATGAATGCTAGTTAAAATGTTTAGCACCTGCCTGCTGAAGCCAAGCCCGTTTGCTTAGATGCATGTCAACATGAAATGTGCCCGTGTGCCTCTGCTTTTTATTGTTGGATGGTTCGAGCACAAAAACGCACATGCATGAGAAGTAGTGCTGTGCAAAATGAAAGGCAATGTTCAATAAAGATCTCATTTTCAGATTATGACACACTCTGCGGGAGCATTTTGTCCAGCATGTAACAGGATATTACATACACACACACAGACACACAGACACACAGACACACACACACACACACACAGACAATCACCAACAACATTAAAACCACCAGACTAATACTGGATTGGTCTCTGCTGTGTTGCCAGAACAGCTTCAGCCCATCAGAGCATTGGCACAGGACCTCTCAGGGTGTACTCTGATATCTGGCACTGGGGTGTTGGCAGCAGATCCTTTGGGTCCTGTGGGCTGCAGGGTGGGGCGTCCATTGATCTGGCTTTGTCCAGCTCATCCCGTAGGCTCCCAATCCGATTGGGATTGCAGGACAGGGCGGTGCTTTGGGATGTTCCTCTGCAGTTTTTGGGGTATGGTGAGGAGATTCGTCCTACTGGTAGAAACCATTGAGCGTGTGCTTGGGCCAATGTTTAGCTACACTTCTAAGTAACATCCAGATGAATTGCGGCACCAAAGGTTTCCCAGCAGAACATAACAAGGAGACAAGTGCTATTCACTTCACTCATCTGTGGTTTTAATCTTGTGGCTGATCAGTGTGTCTGTGGTTCATTGTAGACGCACAGTCACTTGAGAGCAGAATGATGTTTCTCTCACTTTCTTTACTCCCTCTGTAAGTCTTTAATCTCACAGTGCTTTCTGTATACCAGCATCAATATGCTTCTCTTTGTCTTTCTTCCTTCTTTCTTTCCTGCTTCTCCATTATTATCACATTAGAGCTATCTCCCTTCTTCTCCACTAGGCCTCAATTCAATTTTGTTGTTAAGTTACACATCCTCCTTCTCCCAGACACCTCTCCTCCCTTGTTACACAGCATTCAGGTTCTCACCTATTCACCCTCCTCCTGCTGTGCTTTAACACTCGTCCACATTTCTCTTCTCCTTTTATCTTGCCCCCTTTTCACAGGGTGTTTCTCTGCATCTTTCCCCCCCCCCGCCTTCCTCTTTTGGAAGTTTCTCTCATCTTCCTCCTCTTTCTGTCTTGTCTAATCTGTCAGGGGACAGCCCAAAGTAATTGTGCTCAGCATGAAACATGGAAAAACAATCCATCTCGACTACAGTGCAGCTCATTGGTAATCATCACAGATTACAAATATTTCCCCTTATCCGCAGCCATCAAACAGGAAAAAAAGAGCTCTGACAGTAATAATCTTGTTGGGGGGAAAGTGATCATTAATAAAATGAAGCAAGGTCGCATTGTCAACCAGATATAATAGGTGATTTATAGGAGGGCAGGATTACCCCAGTATTTGAGTCTATCTATTTTGATAAATTGCTCTTTTTTTTTTTTTAAATAAATACCCACTGCTTCAAATACAACAGCAGTTCTGATAGGTACCCCATCTTGTGGCTCAAACTGGTTGTGACATCTTAAAAAAAATGTCATTTTTGTCCATAATCATTTGTCTTTTCGTTACTGTTGCTGTTGTTTTGTAAATTGCTTTAAATCTCAGAAAACCTAAGACAAAGTAATATTATTTAATCTTGGACATCCTATAAGGTTGCAACTGTCAACACGTGACATTTTTTTCTGAATAAACACTAATATCACCTAAATATGTTAGTGATGTGCTTAAAATGATTTCATCGTTGGCCCAGACAGGACAGTGATCCCAAGCACAGCATTAAAACTACAACAGAATAGCTGAAAGATGAAAGAATCAAGGTGCTGCAATGGTCCAGTCAAAGTCCAGGCTGCTACCTGATTGAAATGCTGTAGTGGGACCTTAAGAGAGCTGTGCATGAACGGATAACTACAAACTTCAATGAATGAAGCAAATTCCTCCATGATGTGAAAAACTGATAAAGTCACACAGAAACAAGTACTTCAAGTTACTGCTGCTAATTTTTCACAGGACTGCATATTCAAACTCGGGAAACTGTTGTCTATGGATTGTTTGTGGGGGGGGTTTATTATTGAATGCACAAAAAAAAGGTTAGGAGGCTAAGCTGGAGGTGGAAGAGCTGGATTTTCATTGGGAATGACCAGAATGGACATGATTAGAAAGGAGTACATCAGAGGGACAGCTCAGGTCGAGTAGTTTGGAGACCAAGTTAGAGAGACAAGGCTGGGATTGTTTGGACACGTGCAGAGAAAGGAGGTGGATACATTGGAAAAAGAATGCTGAATATGGAGCTGCCAGGCAGGAGAAAAAGAGGAAGACCACAGAGGAGGTTTATGGATGTAGTGAAGGAGGACATGCAGAGGGTTGGTGTGACAGAGGAGGATTCCAGGGATTGGGTGAGATGAAAGTAGATCAACTGCTCTGGTGACCCCAAAAGGCACCAGCCAAGAAAAAGAAGTCCAGATGACTTCAGTTGCTAGTTGTCAATTGGCTAATTAATCATTTCTGCTTAAGTTCTGGTTAACTAATGGGTGCCTTCAGAGATAATGCCACATAGGGGTATGTAGGGGTTAAAGATGAAGTGTTAAGTGAAGCGTGTGTGCGTGTGCGTGTGTGTGTGTGTTGTCACTTTTGGCTTCACAGTGAAAAGCGACAAGGAGCTGACACAAGAAATGTTTGATTTGTCAGAACATTTTGTGCTCAGTCAGCTGAGCGCGCTGACACTCCTGGGTGTGTTTCTTTCATTTTTAATTCAGCAAACGGGAATGCAACAATCCTGGCCAAAAGAAAAAACACAACAAAAAGCAAATACAAACTTTCACAAGATGCTTCTGTTGTAACTTTGATTTTCATTGCTTCACTCTATGTTTAGATGCAGTCAGTGGAGAACAAATTAGCCCGTTCACCAAACTGCCAAACAGCGATATTTGTTGTGAAAATACCCAAATGTTCCAATCACGTTCCAAAAGATTTTTTTTCTAGATTGCTGCTCGTTTCCACAAAAAACTTCTGTCTTATGTTCTCTTGGTTGTTCTTGCATACTCTACTGAGCAAATCCCCCTTTAAACCGTTAACAAGACAGCTAGTGTCCCAGCTATAACACAAAGATGCAACTACACCATCTCAGCATCACTGTTTTACTTAAAAGATTCTTCGTTTTAGAAGATTTTGGAATTTATTAATTGTTTTTGCAGCACAGATGGGTTTGAGACCTTCAGTATTGCAGCTCGTGAACTGTGTTTAACTGTCTATATTCTGTTTCGTTTACTTAAAATTAAAGACAGATGCTGGTTTAATCTTTAACATTAGTAAATTAAATTAAAAGATTTTACTAATTATAGACTTATAGCAGGAATTGCCTTCATTGATAAAATAATGTGATACATTTTTATCATCACTCTATATCTTTTCCAGGCATTCTTAAAACATTCATGAGGATGCACTAATCCAGATAGACGTGTACAGCTGAACAACGTTTCCACCTTTTCTCTCTATTTTCCTCAGTGAGGAATAGCAAAGCCTCTTCTTGTTCTGATAATGTCTCAGCAAAAATCGACACTTCTCAGGCACTTGTTCAGATGTTTGTTGGTACGTCGTGTCTGATATTTCCAGCTCCACTGTGTGATTTGCATAAATGCACAAGAATGGACTGAAAGTGGCCATCAGACCCTGCTGGCTGTGGCTTGGTGAAAAAGTTATGACATTTCATCAGAAGGCAGTCTGGAGTAAATACTTTGAGCTTTTAATGGTTGCTCCTTATAGTTTCAGTACAGTGGCCTGCTGGGTTATACTGTACTGCATTAACAGCTGTGAAGTTTTGTTTTTGGTTTTTTTTGGGGTTGTTTTTTTTTTTGGGGGGGGGGGGGGGGGGGG
>JAVDPK010002007.1:473337-484548 GCA_034780415.1 Cichlasoma orientale
GTTCTGGGACCCTTTTAGAAGGTAATTGCACAGATTTAACTTCTCCTGGAATGTCAAAAAAGCAGGGAACTCTTCTGCTGAGATTGTCCGTAGTTCATTTTTGCAAGTGTCAAGATCGATGGCCAAGGTTCAAGGTGGACTCAAATAAAAACATGGGAAAGGCAGCACTTTATTAGGCGCAGTAATAGGAAAGGAACAACAGTTTTCTAATGACAAAATGGGCTTCCTGGGGGCTTTTCAGGAGACAGTCCAAATCCTTGCAGACACAGAAAGGGTGCAGATCACGAATGGAGGGGCCGGTCTAGGCAGAGGAAAAAAGGGGTAAGTAGTTTGTTGGAGAAAGTGACCATTCGTATACAACCAGGGGAGTGGGGAGGATGTGGAAGGAGTGACTTACATGAGGAGGATGGTTGGGAAAATCCAGAGGGGGGAGGTTGGTTGCTGTGATGGCTCCGAGGCTTTTCCAGGAGGGCAGGCAGGCTGAAGTGAATTTCAGTAGCGAGCGAGGCGATAACAGTCCGATTGATGAGAAGCCAGGACGCGGGTCACCAAACTCCTTTACACAAGAGACACGAATTAATAACATAGACAACTTTTCCTAAACTCGAGAAAGCTGGAGATCACTTTACCACAAAGGTCAGCAGACACTCTGGCGAAGACAGGAGGCTAGATCTGAATCTTAAATGCAGGAGTACTAAGTGAGAGACACGCCACAGGTGTGCAGGGCCAGCCTCCAGCTCCGCCCTACAGAGGAGGAGAAAAGCCTCCTGGAACAACAAAAAAGAGAGCCAACCACAACAACACACAGATCTACAATAGCAAGCTGGATTATGACCTGTAGTTCAGTTTAAATGTTAAGCAGCCTTCAGTGGAAAAGGGGAAAAGTGCATGTTAATTGTGTGCTGGGTACTTTTCATGTTAGCACCCAGGAAATTAAAAAATGGACCCTGTAAATGTATCTTTAACATGATAAAAGTCTCTAATTTAAGCTACACCATGATGGAACGTGTTAAACCCAACACGGCTCATAATATACAGATTCACTGACCAAACTGTTGATAGTTGAGTTGTATTAGGCCCCAGTTTTTGAAGACTGCGTATCTCAAAAGTTGCTCCCCAGTTGATACTTGATGTTGTTGAACAGTAAACATGATGAATGATAAATTCAGCAAAATTGGGAAGTATTTAAATCAACTTCTAGGCTTCAAGGAGAATTTTAAGTAGCAGTAGACACCTTCCCGTGCACCCCTGCCTCTTGCTCACGCTTAAAGGTGCACATTCTGTTTTAAAACACCCGGCTCTATTTGGCTAATGAGTAGACAGATTTTGTTACCTACTGATCTAGCAAAAATAATCCCAAATTAATGTCACTTTTTGAACCGCCTCAATTACCGGAGCACACTCCACTGAGTGAATGCCCATCAAAGGAAAACTTTTACTTTCAGGTTCTGTCGCTCTCCATCTTTTCCTTCGTCTCTTCGTGCAGGCCCAGTCCTCCTTTGGCATTTACAGTACAGAGTTACCAGAGCTACTCTAATTGTTCTAGCATCTACTTTTTGACCTGCTGACAGCTGACAGTAGGCAACGGACAAGTGCACAAGAGAGGAGAAGAAGAGCGTGCAGGCAGGGTGGACTGAGTGGAGATGAGTGTCAGGGGTGATTGGTGAAAGGACGATAGCAGTAAGACCTGCTATGATGTATGGTTTGGAGACACTGACAAAAAGACATCAGAGGGACTGCTGAGGTTAGAGGGGAAATGCTGAAATGGTTTGGATATGTACAGGAGGGATAGTGGATATACTGGACAAAGGATGCTGAAGGTGGAGCTGCCAGGCAGGAGGAAAAGAGGAAGACCACAGAGAAGATTGATGGATGTAGTGAAGGATGACATGCAGAGAGTTGGTGTGATAGAAGAGGATGCTAGGAATAGGGTGAGATGGAGGCAGATGATCCGCTGCAGTGACCCCTAAAGGGAGCAGCAGAAAGAAGACTCATTTGATCATTTTCTTGCAAGTATAATATCTGGGTGTTTTTTTGGGGGGAGGGGGATCAATATCGTAAAAGAAAATTCGGAGAGTTATTTATGCTTGCTGTCTGAAACACTGGCCACCTGTCTTGTTATTGAACTCGGCACTGAGTAAGGGTGAAGTATATTGAAAATGCAAAACAGTCGCGGTTCGATCTCCTAAGTTCTCAATATGAAATAAGTATTGTCCAATAATCTAATCATGGTTAAATCACTGACAGTGCATTTCATTAATGAATGAGTTCTGTTTTAAAAGATTGAGTTTAACTTTGCTTTACGTTCTTCGGGAACTCTGTTTAACTCTAACCAGATAAAGGCAGATAAATATCAATAGTACCTGAGCAGGGATTTATATACAGTAGCGCCAGGCTAGCCTCTGATGAATTTAAAAAACACCCAAGTTTGCAACTGTCCTTTGGATGATTAGAGAGATAATGAGAGATGATTTCAAAGGCTAAATGTTTGCTTAAAAAAGAATATTTCAGAAGGTTGCACCTTATCTCAGTTTTGTTTGATGTAGCGTCCAGAGACATCCACGTATTTGAAGTTCTGGTCTGTTACGTGATTCACTCTGCCAGCTCACGAGTGGCCCTCTCTCCTGTTCTTCATGCGCACACAGGCATCCACGCACAGACGCATACTTTTACATACCCAGCAACAAGTAACACGCTTCTCTAAAATGAAAGGGTTCATTTTAGCTCATAAACTTGAAAGAAATCCAGACGTGAGAGGCAAAAATTGAATTGTTGTTGAAATTAATCAAATAGAAACTCTAAGAGAGTGTGCGAGAAACGGATGTTTCTCCAGTCCATTAGTGCACTTTAAGCATTACAGAGCTGTGCTATTCGGTTACTTTTGGAGAATTTTAGAAGCAGTCAATTGATCAAGAAGACACGAGCTTGGCACTCACAGCTACTCAAATGCAGGCAGGATGGCATTATGGTAATAAAGTGAGCAGCGGTCCTCAAAAAAGGCTGTGTTCTGTTATTTAAAGTGAAGTGCAGCCATAAGATGTTTAATAGCTGGATGGTCATTTCGTGATGTCTTGCTCTCGAATTTTGGCATAATGCACATCTGCCCTTGAAACTATAATCAGGGGGTAAACTACAGCATCCACTTTAGACTGTTAAGATGAAGGAAGCATTTCAGCCATTTACTTCCTAGAAATATCAATTTTTCACATGCCATTTGTAGCCTCTGGCCATTATTCACATCTCAGTTTATCTTTCATATATTTGCACTGAGGAAATTCCTGGTCTCCAGACAACACTGCTGGAAACCTCTCTTCACGCTCTCCCACTTGCTGTTTTTAGACTAGTGGCAAACGAGGCAGCATCACACATGCGCACGTCATAAACGCGAACCTTTCCTCATCTCTCACACTTTCCAACACTTCCTTTTCACTTTGGTGAACCCTCTCCCCTTCGTTTCCTCTTTCATAGAAACAGCCACAGGGGTGTTCCCTCAGAGCTGCAATCACAGTCAGGGAAAGTGTGTTCCTCTCTGAATATTTGCGTATATCAGGGTGTGTGAATCTATTTTCTGCCTGTTCTAGGGATTTCCATGCTGTAGGACCCAGACACCCCCCCAGAGCTGTGACTGTGTGTAAGAGTATGCGTGCATGCTTTTTAGTGTACGCTCTATCATTGTCTCCTTCTGTGATTAGGACTGTCTCTGCCCCAGACTGAGGTTTAGTCTTTCTCCCTCCCATGGGAAATGGAGACTTGAGGCTGATTTGCATGCATCTGTCTCTTCTTTTAGAGCCTGTGCTGCACTTTACAGGATCCTCTGGATGTGTGCATGTGCACGCGTGTGCATGCGAGTGTGCAAAATTGTCCTCGCTTGGTAGGGTCTGACCAGCGCTGCATCTGGTTCTGTGATGAAAGACATCTGCAATCAGGGACATAACCCGATTAGAGAGGTACAATGGCCTGAGGGGAACCAGAAAGGGTTGAAGCACGGTTGGCTGGACGGCTGAGAAGAAAAGATGGAGAAGTCACAAACTGACCAGCAGCTGGATGTAGCAGCTGGAGCAGGGAATGCTTAAGGTGGAGAGTGTCCTGTCAGACCTCACACCTTCACCTGTGGAGAAATCTCAGTCTATCTTTGGTGCTGTCATCTTCGCACATTTCCCCTTTTCCTGTTTGTCCCCCTGTGTCTTGCTGGCAGGCTCGTATTTTTTTTCTCTTCCTTTAACCTCCTTCTGTCCTGTCTGCTTTCCATTATATTCTTTGCCCCTTGCCCTCAGCTTCTGATGGCACATACTTTAAATTGAACTATTTTCTCTTGATCTTGATCAGTGTTTTATGTCCGAGTTTTTTAGTTCTTTTTTTATTATTATTTACTTGTCCTCGCTTCCTCTCTTTTTTGCCTCCTGATGGCTTTCATATACATGAACATGTGCACACATGCATATGCTTTTCCCACACTCTCCTCCCTCATCCTCTCCCTCTGTCTTGCTCATGTGGGGCAGTGGCACTCACTCATTCCCATTGACAGATTACTTTCCTAATGGAATTTAATTATTTATCCCTTCCTCGTGGCGATTTAGCCAGGAAAAGACCGACAGCAGCAGCAGTGTGCGGGAGGACAGGGCAAGAGGGGAAGGCTGGTGGGGGGGGGGGGGGGGGGGCTCATTTCCTCCTGTGGCAAGAAACTGGATCACCTCTGTTGTGATTTGGGGAAATGTCATTCAGTGGGAAAGTGAACAGGAGTGAGGGATGGAGAAAGAAAAATGGAAAAAAGACACCAAGAAACACAAATTCATACACAGGGAGAAAAGAATGAATGACAGCTGGCTTGTGGGCAAAAAGTGTGAGTCTGAATGAATATACATACATTTTACTGCATGGATAAAATTCATGTGAACACAGAAACCTGCTTTTATCACACAGGAATTCAAAGCTTACGCTGGATACTCATCCTAAACTTGAACGTAACTATATTAACCCCAAAACGAGCCATAAAAATCAAACTTATTGCTGTGAATGGGTGGTGAGTCCCACTAATGTGACAGAGTGAACAGATTTTTGTCACCAAAATCCGAGTAGTCACGCACACGCACACACACACAAAAACATTGCAGGGAACATGGGTGCTAGACAACCTGTCTGTGCTTTCCTCTCTGTACCTCTTCACTCGCTGTCGCGCACACCTCAGTCTTTTTTCTTGTGTCTCCTTTTTCCATCTTCTTGCCTCGTCTCTCCCTTGCATTTCTATCTTTTTGACTCTCTCTCTCTCCTCTCTCTCTCGCACTGGGGATCCTAATTAAGCTTGGCTGCTCTTTGATGTTGTCGCCTTGGCAACAGTCACCATGACGAGGCTGGGTCTGCACACTCTCTCACCAACTCACCCAGGCATACACAAATACACACAAGTACAGTACACACATGCACACACATGCAAATGCATGCACACACACACACACACACACAAGCTCCGTGAGACCATTAAAGAATACAGCCAGCGTTTGACCCTCGGTTCAAATGATAGCTTGCACAATGGCTCAGGTGTGTGCGCAGGCTACATATGTGCGTATGTGTCCACATGTAGTCAACATGTGTGAATACATGTAATAAAAGTAGAACGACGTACAATCTACTGCGCTAGATGAAGGTGATGATTAATGTGGAGGTGCATATCTATAGGTGGTTGAGAAAGCTTCATCATGCCAGTGACCAGGTGGCTGTGACACACACGTGCGTGCACACGCATGCACACACACAAACACTGCTGTCATGCCCACTTGCTCTTTCATTTGACCTCTTGTTGTATTTGTTTTGTTTTCCTAAATAAATGTTGGTGTGGGCTAAAAGCCCTTGAGATGAATCATGTGGCAAAAAGCAATTGTTAGCACTAGCTGTTTCTCCAGGCAGTACATCAATTGGCAAACTCAGCTGACTTCCAGCAGGGGAGTTCCTCATTTCTCTCCCCATGCCCCGACCTTTCTTCCTCATCTCTGTTTTCTGGTTCTGTGGTTCTCTCTCGCTCCTTAACCTTTTCTACCCGCAGCAGTAATCTCCTATCAAATTTACAATTGAGCCCTAGCATTTTGTTTTAAGAAGTGATAAACGTATGCCAGCACACTGCTGAATAACAACCCGTCCCAAATGCAGATCAGCAAGCCTCAAAAATGTTGTACGGTTTGAATTTTTTTTAAATTTGTGTTTGTAAAAATAAACACCAAAAAGTTAAAAGGGTCTTAAACAGGGTTTTTTTTCTCACTGCCCTTTCTGCCCTGATATTTCCTCGTTCCTATCTTTATCTCTTCATTTCCTCTGCACTTCATCCATCTTTTCCCACCGCCTTCTCGTCTCATCAACCCCACCACCTCCTCCTCCTCCTCCTCCTCCTCCTCCCTAACCCCCAGCTCTTGTCAGCACCGTCTGGAGGAGGGCCCCCATAATGAAACCTGCTCTTACCACTTCCTTATAACTGTGACTTTGGTGACAATATCAAGCGTAACCACAGCAATTACGAACCCAAATAGTCAACATACGAGGAAGGAAAACAACAATTAAAGCAGTCGTCGTTTAACTTTCTGGCTCACTCACAGGGTAATTCACACAGTGCAACAAAGATTCTACCAATAATTAATAATAAAAAAGGATCCAAGATGATTTTTAATGAAACAAAGGCCAGCACTATACCATCTGCAAACTCCTCTTTATTTATTTTCCCTGCAAAAAAAAAAAAAAATCATATTCATTCAACTTAGTTTCACTCCATATTTTTCCCCTGGTCGTCCAAGCCCCATCTGCACTGGCTCAGTGTCCCACCGGTTTCGGAGTCACTGAATTAAAGTAACATTGGCTGGCATGTGCCCACGAGACCCGCTGAAATCACAGCATACTGCCCTTATTTTTAAATATTGTGACTCTGATAATTAGAAACCTGTTTTGGTTAAGAGCCACTGCGCCACATGAATCAGCATCTTCAGTTTAATTTTAGTAAGACAAGAGTTGCAGGTTATATGAAAATGAGCCAAAGCACTGTGTGGGGACTGAATAGATTACTGATTAAATGGATGGTGTTTTCCATCTCAGGAAAGACATTTATTCTGAATTGCCGCTGCTTTCTTTAATCATCAGATCAGTCAGCTGTACTGATGAGAAAACGACTTTGCCAACAGAGCATCCTGATGAAAAGTTTTCTCAGCAACACATTAAAAGAAGTGTAACTCCTCTCCTCACTTGACTCTCCCCATGTCCTTCCTGTCCCTGCAGCTGTTTGTCATCGACAACGGAGCCGACGACTGGCGAATCGCCATGACGATGGAGAGGGTTCTGCTAATCGCCCTGGAGCTGCTCGTTTCTGCTGTGCATCCAGTGCCTGGGGACTTTAAGTTTCAGTGGCGGGCACGGCTGGCCTTCTCATATGCACCTTCGCAGGCCGAGGCCGACCTGGACATGGTGCTGAGCGTGCCCATGTTCCTGCGCCTCTACCTCATTGCCAGAGTCATGCTTCTGCACAGCAAATTGTTCACCGACGCTTCCTCCAGGAGTATAGGTGCCCTCAATAAGGTCAGGAGAGTTTTAATCTTGTAGGTGTTTGCCTGAGTGGTATGCATTCAAAAGTGTGGTTGTGAAAGGTTTAGCTGGAAACAGGTGAGGGAGTTGTAAAGGTATTAAGGTCAAGAGTTCTCTCCTCTGAATTAAATCTGTGTCCATGCTGTCCCTTTTATCCTTGGCCTCTATCTCTTTTAACTATCTGAAGTTCTTCCTTGCCCTTCTGTGCTTCTAGTCCACCTGTTTCTTTTCATCTACCAGTTCAAATCCCCTTCCTGTCCTTTTGTTGTCACTGTGCTTAGAGACTTAGATGTAAGCTATGGTGGATCTTTCATAATACAATATGAGATGGGAGCGTGAAATGGGAACAAGATATTGCATACGGCTCAAATGGGCCATGAAGAGACAGAACTCGAATAAAATTGCAGTGTGAGTGCAGAGAAATGTGTTGAAGTCATGCAATAAATGACTGTTGCCGAGTTTGTAATGACTTTATATGACAAACATTACCGTAAGATCAGGAAGTAGAGATGTAGCATGTTGCAAACGTGTAAACTAGGTGGAGGAGAGGAACGGCGGCGCGAGAGATGGAGCAGATTTTTTCAGATGAGTAATTTAGCAGGTGACGAGTGTGTCTGCGATTGCTCTCTCCTGACCCTCAGGCTGCATTGATGTGGAGGGAAGGTGAAGCTGCCACTGAAGTGCAGCTGTAAATGACAACTCATTTATCAGCTTCTTTAGCCTTCCAGGGCTCAACCATCAAATGATCCATCTGCCAGAAGTTGATGGTCTGCCTCTTACTGACGAATGAGCCACGGATAAAAACTGCACTGACACAGGCCAGTTACTCAAAGACACTGTATAGCTTGACCTGAGTCAGAGGGCAAGCCCTGATCTCGACTCCAATTATAGTGGAGATTCTCTGAGTGCTGCCGCTATCAAAAGCTAATCAAAAGACTAATTAGTAAAACATCAAGTCCGCTTGGGAACCGGTGTACAGGATGAGGATTCAGAGCTGCACAGTATTAACTCCTGGGGAAAAAAACTGAAACAGTGTCATTAATCAGCATATGTGTTTGTGTATGTGTGTGTATCTATATGTCTTTTAGGTCCATTTTAACACACGATTTGTAATGAAAACTCTTATGACTATCTGCCCTGGGACGGTGCTGCTGGTCTTCAGCATCTCTCTGTGGATCATTGCTGCCTGGACCGTACGCGTGTGTGAGAGGTTAGCACTAAAGCTGCTCCATTTGTGATTGTGATCTGGTGTTTATTGTGTGCGCATGAGAGTGTGAGCGTTGGACTGTGATCAGACGAGGAATTCAACTCAGAAAATAAATTCAACTGGCAGCATATATAATCTGGGACATCTGTGCAACACAATCCCTCTTTAGACTTCAGTTTATGAGGCTTTCTCACCAGTTGTTCAGGCAATTAATTTGTTACTTCATTTTTCTATTTTGTCAGGCTAAAAATTGAAAAAAAAAATCAATATATTAGTGTCCAGAGAAAAATATTCATTAACATTAATGACCCTCCAATAAAGCATTTCTGAGCAATAAACAAGCTGATATTGTTACGGCACACTAGAACATAGTTTGAAAGACACTAAGGACCTAATTAAGGACTTAACAGTTGATCTTCTGTCAACAGAAAAAGGAATAGTAATAAAAGTATAATATAGCTGTCATCACTACATTATAATGAAACCGTAGATGAACAAACACAGTTCCAAATCCTCGTAGAGATTCATAGATCATTCACAGGCAACTCTTAAGCGTTGTATCAAAATGTGAATCAAATTTTTTGAAGACGTTCTGAGCTCCCAGGTTCTTTCTTGACTTTGGAAATTTTAGTTTGAATTATTAGTCAGAGGTGTGACTGATACCACTTTTAAGTCTTTCCTTTTGATACAAAAAACAAAACAGTAGCTAATATATCAGCATCTGACATGTCATATCTCATTCTTTGATTTAATGTACAAATGTACAAATTGCAGTTTTACAAGGGCTTATGTGCTAGTGTGTGTATGTGTTTGTGATGTCGCTGTACGGTGGGCAGCCAGCAGTGACTCCAACAAGTCTCTACATCCTATAATTGCCTGAGTTTGTGTTCCTGCGGACAGAGCTGGGTTGTTTTTCTGTGCTTTTTATGCTTAGTTAAGCAAACTTGCTTCTGGTTGTAGCTTTATATTTACCGGACAGAGCTCAGAGTGCTATTTCCCAAAAATGTCAAACAGTTCCTCTAATTATTTATGTACCAGCTGCAGGTGTTTCACAGGATGCTATATAGTTGTTAACAAATATATAAATTGTTTTAAAGTATACTTACGTCAGTTTACCATTGCACTATAATGTGTTAAAAAGCTTTATTTTCATTTTAACATCTCCCAATGGTTTTTTTTCGTGTATATATAACATTAAGAGAAATCCATATCATACTCACAGCACCGAGCATATGGCAGTGCAGACCGATGATTTATCGACCACTCTAATATCCAGCAGGCAGACGCTCAAAAATGAAACAGCCCAACATATCTGCTTCTCTGTTATTAAAGAACACTCAATCCAGTTGTTCAGTTACGTTTAAGAGACTGATAAATAGATTTTACAGATTGTGTAACGTTAGTAATGTGTCACGAGGAAAGCAAAAAAGTGATGTGTTCAAATGCTTTTGGAGATAAATAAAGGAAATATAGGAAAATGTCAGCTGGTTAATAGGCTTGATTAAATGCATCACTGCCTGGCTGCTGGGAAGTCCTCATTTGGTCCACATCCAACTAAAACTGGCAGTTCTTGCTTCTCTCCAAACCAAATTAACAAAGACATACCTAAAGAAATTCAATTAAAACCTCTTCAAAAGGGGTCCAAAGATGTGACTTTTCAGTCTTAGAGAATAGAGACTTCAGAGTAAATAAATCTGTCGCTAATATTCGAGGTTACATCTTGTTGTATTCCTCCTAAATAGTTTTTTTGAAAGAAAAACTTTGTTTCAGATCTGCACCAGGTTTGGTTGCTACGGTAACAGTGTTGCGTGTAGGGCAGGAATGATGGAGGCAAGAGATACAGTTATGTCTGTTGTGTGTCAGGCAAAATTACTGGAAACATGTTTTAGGTTAGACGCCCACATTTGCAGACTGGATCAGTGGGCCAGTTATAGTTTGGGTTTTTTATTCATTATTATTATTATGATTTTGAAGTTTTACTATTGACTGACTTTATCCTCCAACATTAAAGTTGTGTACTTTCAGGTATCATGATGCCCAGGACGTGACCAGTAACTTCCTGGGAGCCATGTGGCTTATCTCCATTACTTTCTTGTCTATTGGTTATGGAGACATGGTTCCTCACACATACTGTGGCAAAGGAGTCTGTCTGCTCACAGGCATCATGGTCAGTACTTTTCCTCTCCTTCCTCTCTCTCCACTCTCCCAGTGGTGCTGTCCTCCCCCCGTTCAAAGGTCAGCAGATTAGAGCGCATGCTGTCATTTGCAAGAGAAATTCTCCCATTTGTGTAATTTGGGCAATCCTCTCTGAATTAGCCTGCATCTGTGCTTCTGTGTGTTTTGGGTGTGTAGGCGTGCAAACAAGAGCATGTTAGTGGTTTGTGTGTGTGTGTGTGTGTGTGTGTGTGTGTGTGTGTGTGTGTGTGTGTGTGTGTGTGTGTGTGTGTGTG
>JAVDPK010002007.1:489488-500902 GCA_034780415.1 Cichlasoma orientale
CACACACACACACACACACACACACACACACACACACACACACACACACACACACACACACACACACACACAAAGCCTGACAAACCAATCAGTACCCCGCTGTTTCTGACCAAGGAGGTCATTTGTGACCGTGTGCACACTGCGCCGCATTCTGTGGTGTTTGTTAACTGAGGGTTCTTTTCCCTAAAGCGCAGACATGTACAAATGCTCTAAGGGGTTTCCATTGGCTCTCATCATATTTTATTCATAGTTTTTGAATAAACACAAATAGAGAGTGGATGAGTGTATAGACGTGGGCACTAATGCCTGTTTGTGCGTTACATTTTACTGAACCCAGCCAAGGTTATTTTTGGCAAACCTGTCTTGTCGTTCAAGAGTGTGCATGATGAAGTCCTGGCTATTTCCCGCACGCTTCAAAATGTTGCATGCTCCCTCGCTCTTGCTCTAACTCACTATGCTTCTCTCCTTATATCTCTTTATTCTGTCACTCCTATACTCTGCCAACTGTGTGATGCGCACACTTACAGGCAGGAAGGAAGACACTCATACATTTTCATTAAACACTCTTAATCTTAATTCATTACTTATCAGGAGATATGTGACCTCATTAACATTGCCTTCTTCTCCATCTTTCTCGCCTCCTATTCCATGTGCACACCCTCGCCTCGTGCATTCATCCGTCTCTCCATCCGCCTTTCGTGTTCCCTTCCTTCCCCATTTATATTTACTCATTTCTCTTCACTTTCTTTATCTTTTCTTCCCTTCTCCCTTTTTTTCCTCTCGGTGCCTGCCCCTTCAGAGGAACCTGTGAGCACTCAACAGCCCCATTGAAAACAGTGTCTAATCTAAAAGTTAATTAAGTCTGTCTTCTTCCCTGTTTTCCTGCTCCTCTTCTCCTCTCAAGCATGTCTTTTTGGTTGAGAGACTGCTGTCATTCTCTCCCAAATGAATTTGCCGGGGGTCCCACGTGGGTTGAGCTGGGATACAGACAAACTAGTCCTGTTTTACACTTTTACACATCCTGCAGGCCTCAAGCCACCAGTGACAGGAGAAGACTGACACCACATAATTCAGATTGACAACATCCAATTAAATGAAATTAGTTGGTGTCAGTCGTTGAGGTTTTTTTTTTTCTTCTTCTTCTTCTTCTTCTTTTATCTGTAAGGGGCACATTTTTCAGCTACATATAGAGGCGATATAGAAGGCATCTCACACCAGATGGATTGGAGGTGAAAATAGACTTGGCTTGCCTCTCAACATGAGGAAATGTGGATCTGGAACAGAGCTATTCCTCCTAATCCTCTCCTCTCTCCCATTCACTTCTCCTTCTGTCATCTTCATATTTGTCCTTGCTCCCTTCAATCATCTGAACTAATTCCCTGTCCAAAAACCACAGATTTACCAATTCCACCTCTGTACTGACTGACGCTTTCCTCTCTTTTCTCCTCCTCCACCCTCCCGGCTCGTCTCTCACAGGGTGCAGGCTGTACGGCTCTGGTGGTTGCCGTGGTAGCCAGGAAGTTGGAGCTGACCAAGGCCGAGAAACATGTACACAACTTCATGATGGACACGCAACTCACGAAGAGGGTGTGTAGGCTTGTGCGATGTCAGTGGCGCGGATGAGTGTGTTGTCTGAAGCAGAAATAAAGCAACACTACAGCGTGTAAAGAGCACTTATTCTCTTTGCAGCTGTGATTTGTAAAAGTGCAGTTTTTATGTGCAGTGCAGGTGATTTTACACTGTAGAATTTCTTTGGCATCGAGAGCCTGGCTAAACGGATTGTTCTTTCACTGCCACTGCTTCACCCTCCCCAACTAGCACATTACACCCTGTATTGTTGTGACAGAGTGCCATGTTATTTGAGTGAGCGAAGGCAATAAAAGGTCATCTCTGTCCCCCTCTCTCTGTTCCGCTCCCTCGCTTACCGTCGCTCTCTTTTTCTTTCCATCTCCGATCTTTTTCCTCCCACACCTCCCCTCTCCTCTGACATTTGTCTCTCTTACAGTAAATCCTTTTCTCTCTCTCTATCTGTCACATTCGCTCCTCTCCTTCCTCCACCGCTTTCTCCTTTTCTTGCCCCCTCCCAGGCTCCGTCCCCCACCCCATCCCTCACTCCCTCCCTCCCTCCTCTGGTCCTTTTCAATTTTTCATACTGTTGAAAGACCCAAGTTTTAAAAATAGCTCCCATATCAAATATGTAGGGTACATGATGGCAGCAGGGTTATCTGGGTGACTGAATGCAGTGGGGTGATCAATAATTTGAGCGTGGGTAAGATATTGACAAAGAAACCAAATAGACTCTGTGTCAGTTGGAGCCAGACTCTCTCTTCATGTTCCCGCAGTCTTTGGCCAGGTCAAACAGGGTCTGTTTTCAAAAGATGTTTATCATCCTTAACCATGTGCCCCGTGAGTGTTTGTGTGAGGGTGGACATTTCTTGCAAACTGAATCTGAATGAATCTGAAATTAACCCTGAAACACGGCGATCTTGAAATTTTTTGTTGTCTGTCATTTGGTCCAGGCTGAAATATCTTAGCAACAATTCAGTGGATTGCCTTAAATTTTATGCAGATATTCCTCAAAGGATGAATCAGTGAGAGTTTGGAAGTCCCACAGTTTGGCATCTCTGGATTTTTGGCTTCCTGGCGTTTTGGTCTAAGACTGTATATAAAAGAAGGCTGTTGCCCACGTGACCATAAATTGTATTGGTGGCAGCTGTATCCAAGCCTCCAGTCTGCCTTTTTTTAAATAGGTTTTTGGCAAATTAAGTTAAAAATTCTTGCTCTGCTTTTAAAAAAAATGTTTGGCTGCCGTGCATAAATGTGAGTATTTCAAAAATTCATAATGGCAAAATGAGAGAGAACACCATCAGAAATTTTGGCTGTAATATTAACAGACACTTGCTTTGTCTGATAAAGTCAATTTAAGGTGTTGGAAAATGTGCCTTGTATATGAGAATATCTGTCCCTTACCTACAAAATTGTAGTTTCTATGGGGCCCCAAATCTGCTGTAAGAGATTAGACATCCAGATATTTTAGAGAATTCAAGCATCCATCACTCTATCTTAACTTGAGCCTCGCTCCTGAGAGTCCATATTCACAGAGTCATTGTACCAGATATTTACCCTGAAATTTTTGAAGGACCTTGTTCAAGTAGTTTTCTAGATAATGGAATTTTTAAATGATGCTAGAATAAAATGTAAAAGCACCCCTGAAACTTTGCATAATTCCTATTGAGAAGTGGATCTTTACCCTGGAATAACATAAATGGGTGAATAATAAAAATTATACAGTTGACCGGTTGCAACCACTCGCAACCAGTCGGGGGAATTCACATTTTTCACTAGCAACCAGTTGCGAGTGTTTGCCAGTCATTCTCTGTGTGACTGGGGCCTAATTATTGAACTGGTAGCTGTTTCTGCAGCAGTACAGTGTGCTTTGTGCGAATTTTACAATTTTGATAAATCTGTTTTACCTCGCCATCAGAAATTTGGTTTTTGTTTTTTTGTTTTTTGCTATTGTTAGAAAGTTTCTTCATCAAGTTTCTTCATCATATTAGCACAATCGGTTCAGCTCAAAGCACAGCGTCACCAGGCTGCTAGCAGGCCTAAAGACTTGTATTCTTGTTTCAGCAAGTTAGCTTGATTTGCATTCATATTACTCATTAAAATGCAAATTTATGTTCACCTCTTCAAGTGGCAGACAATGTACATATCAATCATTTATCCATTAGTTTTTTAGCCTTTTCAGCTTTTCTGCTCAGCACAATTCAGATCAGGTTATGTGGAGGCTGTGTAGTTTGTGTAGCTGGTAATTGTGGCTGTAAATGTACTAAATACTATAATCAAATCAATTTTTATCGTTTACTGGGCTAACCTACAATCTTTTCACAACCCCCCTGGTAATTACAAAAGTACCTGCTGCGGTACATATACGCCTTAAGGTGTAAAGGTTGAGGGAAGTCACATCAAATCCTGAAGTCTTTTATTGGTAACTAGAAAAGTATTGTGTTGTTTTGTCGCACTGATCACTTTTATCAGCCCCTCAAGCACAAAGATCATATTTTATATTTTGAACCAAATGTCATCATCAATACAGGTAATTCAGGATCTTAATAAACCTGCTCATCAAGTAATGGAGGCCTCATGCAAGCATGCTGCTTGGTGACATTTCCCTTCAAAGGGTCCACGGTTTATGCTGTGGTAATTGTCTCCTGCCCTCTATCACTAAGAGACCAATGATTGAAGCTGTTGTGTGCACATTGATTTACATAGTCGGGGCCATTCTTTGCCACATCTTTGTACCAAGAGAATACAATCAGTCAAGCAAGCTTTATAATAAATAATGCAACAATAGCTTCAACATCCTGCCATCATCATATGTGCGCACGCACACAAACAGACAGGAGAGCACACACTCTGTCTTTCTAACTCGCTGCAGTGCTGTCTAGTTCCCTTTGAAGGATTAACAAGAATGTCAATTAAATGCCAGAGAGAAGCTCTTAGCTGATCTGAACAGGGTGTTGTGCAATCTAATGTAATTTTGTAATGTTGTGTAAAGAATAGGGTGTGGTTATCTACCGGCAACAAAATCAGAGCCAGATGCCTAAATCAAAAAAAAAGATCAAGCAGGCCGTGGCACCATGAAATGAACTTTTTCTTATTATTTTGACCCTTTTTTTAAACACATTTTAAAATCCTTTTAATTTGCATGATTTGGATGCTTTCAGCTTTCATCCTCAGATTAGATTTTTATACACAGTTATCAAGAATGATATCTTGAAATCTTGTGCAGTGCAGACTGGGTGTGTAGAACCTAATAACCTTATCAGGGATAATGATTTTCTTCCAGGATTGATGCACAGGGTTAATTTTCATGCAGTGCTCATTGAAGTCGCTCTTTTGATAGTATTAATGCAAATGTTAATTAAATAGTTAACCTAGTCCTTAAGTTGACTATGTCTGAGATGTCAAGTGCTGTTATTGGATGTCAGGATTTTTTTTTCTTAATGCTTATTTTGTTTAAAAGGCCGTCATTCTGCTTGCAGCTGTTTTTTTTTTTCTGCTACTTCTTTTTTATGGCCACATACTGAAGCTTTGGTTGATTCAGAGAGTGCACTCAACACTGAGAAAAGCAGGATATGCTTACTCAGATGCCAAGTCAGTGGGCTAACATCTCCTTCCTTTTGATGGCACTACAATGTCAAATTCCAGGGTTAAATTCCACTTATTGAAGCAATAAACCAGTTGACCGTGTGACTGTGGCTCACAGTGTTTGTATCTGAGGCCATTAGTTTTTTTTTTTCAGGCTTTTAAAATCTTGTTCCAAAGTTGGGAACTGAAAAAAGTCTTTCCAGAAATTTGCGCTCTGAATGCATATTCTGATTCCACGCTGGACGATTGCTTAATTCAGGGCACTTTCACGAGTCCCTGCGGCATGTTCAGATCTTCAGCCTGTCTGAATATTCAGAGTGCACTCTGGACTCTGGCCAAGGAGGAGGTGCTGCAGTGCCTTCCAATGTTTACACCACTAGCCAAATGGGAGCAATCTCACCCCCGAAGATTTCCACTAAGCTAGCTTCCACTCCACACAGTAAAAATAACTTTCAGCAGCCTTTTAATTTATATGCAAGCCACTTTATTCATTATTAGTGTAGTCATATTGTGACAGTAACAAAACAATTCATTCAACGCTCCATGAGTGATTTCCATATCTCACTGATGTTTTCCCATTTTTACCAGCCGATCCTGCATGTGATCTTCCTTCTAATGGAGAATCGAGGAGATAAAAATTTTTTAAATCCTCAATAGGCTCCAGTGATTATTTTAACTGTAATTAAGTGGTCTGTGAGATTTTATTGATTTGTTTCACCTTTTATTTGAGCCTAAGGGCATCACTCTGCTTTGCTTTGGATGTTGAGATAGTGATTATTTTCCTTGTGTGTGGCCGTGTTTGTGTGTCTGCCTAAGCGTCTCCTTGTCCCTTTGTCACCCTGTCTGTGAGGGGAAGGTCAGAGCAGGTAAGACCACGTGTCACGGTGGCACATGGATGAGTTTGTTGCCAAGGCAATTCGTCTGTTTGTTTTCTGATCTCCTGAAAAACAGCATTGTGTGTCCAGCATCTCAGAACCTAATTGCTAATTGCATGCACAGGTCATTAACCCCATAAGCCCAAGGCTTTTGTTTAAATGTCCAACTGAGTAAAAATCTTCAGTTCTAATCTACAGCTGCAAAACTGCCGGACCAAAATTAAGAAAATTGGGATTCATTTTGAAATATAATGACTCTTTATCCAGAATGAGACGTGAAAACCTCCAGCAAAAATGTGCATTTAAAAAGCAACCTTATAGAGGCCATTTTATTAGGTATGGCTTGCTAGTGCCGAGTTGGACCTCTTTTATCTTCAGAATTGCTTAAATTCTTCATTGCATAGATTCAACAAGGTGCTGGAAACATTCCTCAGAGATTTTGGCCCCCATGACAAATCTGCAGTTGATCTGTAGATTTGTCAGCTGCACATCCATGATCTGAATTTCGTGTTCCACCACAAAGATGCTCCACTGGATTGAGATCTGGTGACTGTGGAGGCCATTTGATTACAGTGAACCCATTTGAGCTTTTTAACATGGTGCATTATCCTGCTGGAAGTAGCCATCAGAATATGGGCACACTGTGGTAAAGATGAGATGAACATGGTCAACAATACTCAATTGATACTAAGGGGAATCCCCCACACCATCACACTGCTGCTGTAGCCCATCTGCATCAAAGTTAGGCTTGTTGTGCATTCAGAGATGCTTTTCTGCATACCTTTGTTGTAACGAGTGTTGTTTTGTTTTGTTTTTTTGAGCTACTGTTGCCTTGATATCAGCTCGAAGCAATCTGATCTCTGACATCAACAAGGCATTTTCACCCAGAGAACTGCCGCTCGCAGGATATGTTCTCTTTTTAAGACTATTCTCTAGAAACCCGAGAGATGGTTGTGCAGGAAAATCCCAGCAGATCAGCAGTTTGGAAAATCCTCAGACCAGCCTGTCTGGCACCAACACCCACGCCACATTCAAACTCACTTAAATCACTTTCCTTCCCATTCTTTGAACTTCAGCAGGTCATCTTGACTGTGTATAAATGCGTTAAGTCGCTGCCTTTGGATTGGCTGATTAGAAATTTGCATTAACGATGCCTTCCTGAGCAGTTGAACACGTGTACCTAATAAAGTGACCGGTGAGGATACGTAAGGGATCTGGTCTAGAACTCTGCATCCATTTTATTCACAGCAGCAATAAGCCTATTGCCTTTTAAGTGAATGTGCCACACTTGGCAACCTTTGAAAATGGCACTGGTTGTGCCTTTATAATCCTGGTACAGGGGCCTCCAGGGCGGAAAGGGTTGAGTCTTTCTTAGGTTGGATGGATCAAGCGCCTCAGTTTTACCTCTGATCTTGTTTCCAATGCTGCAAAAACAGATGAGAAAAAATAAACCTATTTTCTCTTTATCTCTTCTTTTCTCAGTGTTAGTATTTGAGTTCTTATTTATTTAATAAATACAAACTTTCTGTGATTACTGTATCACATGCAGGTATTATATATAGCAACATCAGTGAAATGTTTCTGTTTCTGCTGATTGATATATATTCTGCAATATGTCATCAACTGCATAACATGCTGAGATGTGGGAGCCCCTTGCTTTAACAGATTTTGCATGTACCTGCCATAAGGTATGCCATGCAGGGGAGCAGTCAGAACAGATCTTTGACCCAAACCAGCCAGATGGCCCTAACAGGGTTGCCTAAGTACAAGCCATATGGTCCAGGAATGGCTGCCGCTGCTGTCGTTTGGATTCTCGTGGTGTATTCTTAGCGGTTCATGTTGAGTCTTTTAGTTTTGTTAATGGAGTTGCTGTCTTTGTGTCAATATCTACACTGATTCACAGGAGGAGAGTGACAATTAAATACAGTGTGCTGGTGGTGGGCTGTTTGCAAAAAATAAATAGGTTTAATTTTTTTGTTTTCAGGATTTAAATGATGCTTTATAATTGTCTGCAAAAAAAAAAAAAAGGCCAGCGGTGGTGCAGGCTCCCTCTGCAATGCTGGACCTGTGTTTGAAAATTGTGAAAAAACTTCCACAGCCTGCTATTCAGTCAGGCCCAAGATGCCATCAATCATCATTTTTCACTCACCCTGCAGCGATTAATCATGTGATAAACAAGATCTGGCATTTCAGTTCACCCCGGGGCCTGTAGTTTTAACCAGTACTGAATGTGCTCTTTAGTGTCCTGGCCTGTAAAAAAAAAAAAAGAAAAAACTAGATGAACTGCATTTGTTCCAATATAATCCAAGCAAATTAACACTAATTAACACGTCCTTATATGTATCCTCTTCAGCAGCATCTGTAGCTGTGATTTAGACATCTAGATTTAGACTGTCTGAAAAAACGCTACTATAAAGATATTAACAACATTAGTGCCCTAGGTCTACTGACAACATGTCGTGCTTGTGATGCCTCTTTAAGGTCTTTGTAGGTCTGTCAGTGCCTGTGTTTGCCACATGGTTGGGAGTTCTGTAATCCCATTGATACACGCTGGAAGATGAGACTCAGAAAATCTCTGGATAGCAGTTTTACCTCTATTTTTCAGCCCTGCACAATCACGTTATGTCATGCCTTTCATTCGTTAACATAAAAATGTGTTTTATTTTGTAGGGTTACCGTAAATTTTTTTTGTGAGATTTGCATGCCGTGGTTTAATATTCTCTAAGCAAGCAGTATAAAAGTAAAAACTTTTTTTTTTATGTTATCAATCTTTAAATGTGGTTGGCAACATGTAGAATTTGCTGAATCACGAGGGCCTTACATATTATCTATAGTTTGCTGGATGATCTGTATTTGGTTTGACTTCCTCTGTGTTATTGAAAACACATCTGCAAGGCCCACAGCCTCCTACTCTCTTCATCTGTAGCCAATAGTGTGTGTATGTCTGCATGTGTGTATGTGTAGGCGTGTATGTGAGTGAGCAGTCCTTGACTGCGGTGGATGGGTGCTGATTAGCCAAGCTGCCGGGGTCTTTTGTGCTCCTCAGACGGGGGTATAATTGTTCTTTGTTCAATGCTCAGCATCTCTTTGAAGTCTCTCATTCAATTTATGTCCTTACAGATTCTCTCTCCCTTCTCTGTGGTGTCCACCCTCGCTTTTTTCGATGGGTGTCAGACCCCTGTGTTGTAATTACATAGCAACCTATAAAACACACGAAACATACAGGAGCAAATATGGATACGTGTGAAGGTAAAAGAATCCTGATATTTACCTACAGAAAATGATCAGATGCTGACATTTTTAAATCGGCATTTTATTAAATCATAGAAATCTTACAGTCAGCTGGTCCAAACAAATGAATCGAAGAAAAATAACCATCTCGGAGTGGCTCTCCACAACTGAGCATCATTACACAGACTTATGTCCCTCGTCTGTAAAGATGAGGAATGTCTTTGACAGCTAGTTTGAGCGCAGTGTCTGTGTAACGATTGTTGCTTTCAGTTGTTGTCATAATTAAATAGAAGATCACTAGTTTTAATACATTGCGATGGTGCTGCGCTGAATTACTTCAGCCAGCCAGGATAATGCAGCCCATTTGAATAAGTCTAAGATATAATGTGGCATGTAGACAGACCAAGAGAAGAGAGAAGTGTGTGTGAGGGGGAGACTCCTGTTGGTTCTCATTGCCAATCTCCCTAAGGAGAGAGCTGTTTATGCACACATGAAAAGCATTGGCAGGCAAGCCGGTATGTGTAGAGAGAAAGAGAGACAGAGAGAATGAGGGCAACCTCTAAGAAGAGAATGATGGTTTAGCTTTTTTCTTTGCATAGATAATAGAGAAACCAGGGGAAAAAAGAGAAGAGGGCCGGGCAAACCTGTTGCCAGTTTCAGTTGCCAAGGGCCACCTGTTGCTAACAATATGTGTGTATATGTGTGTTTATTGTTTTTTTGGGAGCAGATAAAGAATGCAGCTGCTAACGTACTAAGAGAGACTTGGCTCATCTACAAGCACACCAAGCTAATGAAGAAGATCGACCATTCCAGAGTCCGCAAACACCAACGGAAGTTCCTCCAGGCTATACATCAGTGAGACCGCACCTCACACACACCTACATACATTCACACATGCACACACACATATACACGCTCGTGCACACGAGCAAAAAGCACATGACGGCGCTGCTGAGCTGATGAAGCCTTTGAAATCAGCTGTACTTTCTATCCACCCACAGGTTGAATCAACACTGATCATCAGATAAAATGGATTAATACACACACACACACACACACACACAGAGACCCAAACACACACACACACTGTGATTCATCATCTACTAAAGGGCAGGTTCATTCCAGGCAAATACACTTGTGGGAATGGATAATCAGTGCATTGTGTACTGTTAGAGGCACTCTGATCATCCTATCATCTCTCCCAAAAAGTGTTGCTGGTGTTACAAGTGCACAGAGCATAATTCACACATAAAAAAGATTTTTATATATCCTCTGTCCAGCATCTAAATGAAGTGTTCCTTTAATGTTTCCTGAGCCTTTGATCAGTTCAACTCAAGGACAGTTCAAAAGCCCGAGTCAAGAGACCTAAGACTCTTAATTCTAATATTGAAAGGCTAATCCTTATGCATGTGGACTGTGGATTGAAAGGTTGACTGTGTCAACACAGTAGCCGACCTGGCTTGGTGGGAATAGGGGTACATTTTGTGGTTAAAACTCGTTAGCATAACGGGGAGACAGGCTCAGTTGGAGGTGCAGTCTCATAAAATCAGCCTCACAGGGTTTGTGTTATGAAAACACAGGTTAGTTCACCAATTATTGTATTGTGCTTTGAGAGTCCAGTAGGTTTTTAATTGAACTGAAGTACAATGATTTTTTTAATCTGATTTTTTTTTCCTGTTGGTTTATTTCCCTGTACGTCTTGTGCCCCTGAAGTTTTCTTAATTAAAAACTACTTGATTTTTGATTTTACACACATATATATATATATATATATATATGTGTGTGTGTGTGTGTGTGTGTGTGTACACACACATACTATGTCAGTCCACACTGTGTGCTTGTACATTCAAATCCGGGGACATACTGCAGGTAGAGATGATGCACAGCTTGGCAAGGTGACCGCTCCAGAGTGGTGTTGTCTGAACCCTGAGGGATTAACTCTCTGGTCCGACCACAGCATATTTACTGGGTTTCCACCCTGCATGTGTGTTTTATGTGTGCATCTGTTTGCAGATTACGCAGTGTGAAAATGGAGCAGAGGAAACTCAGCGATCAGGCCAACACACTAGTGGATCTCTCAAAGGTGAGACACACATCAGTGCTCTGCATTTTTGCGTACGGGTTAGTCACTCATACCTGACATGCTTTTGCTTGGGG